>VMDR010006615.1:0-44579 GCA_007922815.1 Macrotus californicus
TCTTGCTGCTTTTAAGATTCTCTCCTTATCTTTCATCTTGGGTAATGTAATGATGATGTGCCTTGGTGTGTTCCTCCTTGGGTCCAACTTCTTTGGGACTCTCTGAGCTTCCTGGACTCCCTGGAAGTCTATTTCCTTTGCCAAAGTAGGGAAGTTCTCCATTATTTGTTCAAATAAGTTTTCGATTTCTTTCTCTTCCTCTTCTCCTTCTGGCACCCCCATGATTAGGATGTTGGAACGTTTAAAGACATCCTGGAGGTTCCTAAGCCTCTCCTCGTTTTTTTGAATTCTTATTTCTTCATTGTGTTGTGCTTGAATGTTTCTTTCTTTCTTCTGGTCCACACCATTTATTTGAGTCCCGTTTTTCTTCCCATCCCTGTTGGTTCCCTGTACATTTTCCTTCATTTCCCTTGTCATATCCTTCATTTGTTCATCTAATTTGTGACCAAATTCAACCAAGTCTGTGAGCATCCTGATTACCAGTATTTTGAACTGTGCATCTGATAGGTTGGTTATCTCTTCATCATTTAGTTATATTTTTTCTGGAGTTTTGATCTGTTCTTTCATTTGGGCCATTTTTGTTGTCTCGGTGTGCCTGTTACATAGTAAGGGGCGGAGCCTTAGGTGTTCACCAGGGCGGGGCAGCCACATCGCTGCGTTGTGACGCTATTTGTGGGGGAAGAGTCTGAGAGGGAACAGTGGCGCTTGATCCACTCTCTGCCGGTTTTCAGTGACTTTCCGTGCTACCCACAGTCAAATTGGGCCCCTCTGGTGCTGATTCTGGTGCTGTTTCCTGGGTGGGCAGGCTTGTGTACGTTCTAGGACCCTGTGAGCCTCTCCAACGAGCTCTCCTGTGAGGCTGGAAGTTTCTCCCGCTGCTGCAGCCTCAACCCCCACAAGAGTTTTTAATCAGAGGCTTTGATGTTTTATTTCCCCTCGCTGGAACTCTGGGTTGCGGGGTCTGTCTCGCTCCCCAGTTGTTCCTCCCGGTTTATCCTTGATCAGATTACTTTGATGAGTAAAGTGTTAGTGAAGACAAGTTAGAGTAGATTAAGGAGGACCAGTTAAGAGGCCATTGAAATAATCCCATTGAGAGGAGATGGTGGCTTGAATTGAGTGGTAGCTGTGGAGACAAAGAGGTGTAGAGACATTTGTGATTTTCATGAAGGTGGATAGGAACTGGGGGTTGAGGGGCAGGGAGACCCTAGGCTTCTGGCTTATAGAAGTAGGTGGCAAAGTGTACCAGATGGGTAAGAAACCCTAAAAGTGGAACAGGCTGGTGCAGATGATTATAAGATCATCTTCAATGCAGTTTTGGTCATGTCAGATTTGAAGTCACCCTAATGGAGTTCTTGAAATCCATAGGTCTAGAGTCAGAAGAGGAGCCTGGGCTAGAAATACAAATTTAGGAGACCCCTGGGTATTATCACTGAAAACATAGGTGAGCATGGAATCATCCAGGGGACATGTGTAAGGTGAGAAGACAGGGCCCACACAGGGCTTTGAGGGATGCTCAGTATCAAGGGGTAGTGAGTGAGAGGAGGAAAACCTCACAAAGTAAGGGGGTCTGCCAGAGTCTATGGAAGAGCACCAGGAGAGTGATGGCAGTGTGCCGTCCACTGTACTGAATGCTGTTGAGAGATCCAAAGCCTAAAAACTGTTTTAGGATTCAGTGGTCTGGAGGTTATTGTGGCTGGTTTTGACAGGATGATGATAAGCACCAATGGCCAGATGGAAAGGATTGAGTAGTGAGCAAATAGGACATTGAGTGAAAACAGCTCTTGAGAGGTTTGGCTCTGAACGAGAGAAAAAAGATGGGGATACATGTGGTCAAGGTTAAAATAATCGATGTTAAAGCATATAAGCAATGACAGGTGAAGACACTGAAAGAAAGTTATAGGTAACACTAAAAAGCTGCAATAGGTTATGTGAAATAATTCAGATTCATGCATCGAAATGCATCTGTGCTTGTACATCACAGGTTTTTTTTGAGCTATTTTTAAAGAAGCTGAACCTTATTACTGACTAAGATCCCTTTATGACCCCAATCTGTAGGACCGATAAAAGCAGAGGCAGCCCTCACAACACCTGCACGAAGCTCTAGTCTCCTCAGTACAAACCAGTATCCTGTGCAAAGGGGTGGAAAGGCGCACACCTGTTACTGGGTATTCAACAAGGACTTACTTTTAAAATATGTCTGAGGCAACTTGCAAAGATACAAAAAATATGGAAGAACAAAAGAGAGGAAGGAATCAGGGCAAAGTTAGCTGTTGGATTAACAGACCTAATTCTGTACCAGCTGGTTCTGTACAGCTGCTACACAAGGCAAGAATTTGTCTCTAAATTACCCAGGAGCTGAAGCAAAAAGATAAGCAAGTTACTCACAAGAATCACAATGTCCAGAAAATAAGGGGCCCAGCTGTTCAGGGAAGTAGCTCTTCATGATGAAGCCCAATGAAGATGCCTCCTGCGAATTCTCAGAAGGGAGGAACCAGGATGTAATTAGCAACATCCTTGAGAGTATCTTCTTCAATAGATATAGTGATGAATTTTGTGCACCTGTTTCTTATGTTCCTTGCTAGGTCAATGGGACAACATCAAAGTACTGTCTAATAAAAGCTATTTTTGTGGGGTGAAGGAAGTATGACAAAGAGAGCAAAGCAATTTCTGAATATCCAAAACTCAGTGCTTTAAAAATGTCGCAAATTTCCCTGTTCTCCCCTTTAACACATGTGCTCGATTTCTCTAGAAAAAGAACTTGTTTCTTTATTTTCTATTCTTCCAAAAGTAATGCATATTCATTATAAAAATGCAAGTAATCCGGAAATATAAAGCACAAGATGTGTAATTTCCAGTAATCACATCCCTCAAAGATAACCACTGATTTCAGTTTAAGTATATTCGGCTGAGATTTTTGTGTACATGCATAGCACTGATTTATGCATGTATTTACAAAATGAAACCGTACTCTATCTAAGGCATAGAACTTTGTCTTTTAATGACTGTGGATCAGCTCATCATATGAATGTAAATTAACCAATCCCTTATTGATGGGTATTTGGGTATTCCCATTTTTCTAACTATTAAAAACAAAGCTCCCATAAATTTTTCATAGAAATATTTTACAAAGTTCTATTCAGGCTCCTCAGGATTCCCTACCCAAACTCTGCTAGCAGGACCCGACATGAGCTCATCTGTCTTCTCTCTTTACCTTCAGAGTTACCTTGTGTTTTATTTCTTAAGGCCCTGACCTCTCTGTGATGACTCATAGCTGAGGAAAAAACAGTTCCCTGCTCAATGTCACTGAGTACTAATGGCCTTGGAGTTGTCTTTCCCAGTTAGTACATTTCCATTGCCACAGTGTCCTTCTAGAAACAATTCTTCAGCCACGGACGTGGACTTTTTGAAAGTTAGAGTCAGGTGAGCAGGTGAGGCGTCAGGCCAGATGGAGTAGGTCGGCTGCCTGGAACCCAGGCCGTTTTTTAAAGTGTTCACAGACCCCGAGCTAGCACATGTGCGAGGCTCCCCAGCACAGTGGTGCAGGGTGTAGGCCCTGGAACCCAGCTGGCTCAGTTTGAATCCTGGCTCTCGCACTAGTTGTGTGTGAACTTGGGCAGCTCATGTTCTCTCTGCCTCAGTTACCTCATCTCTAAGTTAGATATTAGAGTGTTAGGAAGAATAGTGGCATTAAAAAAAAACCTTAGAACAGTGCTGGTACATGGTGAATTATTGAAGTATTTTTAAAAAATAAAATCTACCCCCAACCCAAGTTTTCTATTGCCAATCAACTCACAGTTTGCTAAACCAGCTCTTCATCCACTTATACACCCACTGCTATATCCATGGTTTTATTTTGGTCAAATACAGCCATTAAAATAATTTTTATTCTATTACCATGAAAATTACAATTTCTTTGGGTGAACTTACCACAGATTCGACATTAGCTTAAGAAATGCAAAGTCTTGATAAGTTTGTAATAAATGAAATACTTTGGACACTAGAGAACAAGGGTCTTGTTGAATTACATTTTACTAAATTTAATTACTATTTGAATTTTTTAAATTCCCAATTTTGTTCCAAAAGAGATTTGAAGTGGCTTGACAAATATCACTTAGGGAAGGAAAATACTCCATTAGTGCCCCTCTAAGGACAGAGAAGTTTTTCAAAGTGAACCCTAAGTCTGCAGTGGATTTTACTAGGCTCTCTTCCAAACTGGCCTGCTAAATCAAATGTTATTATTTTCTGGTGAAGAAAGGCTCAACAATAAGCAGCTTTATCCACCTACAGAAGCATACTGTAGAAATGTCCTTGTGAGCACTTACAACAATGATCTGTTTATGCTCTGTGCAGTTTTCCACGGAGGCCAGGACCAGGTGCTTCAGAAGACGAAAACATCAGAAATGGCCATAAACACACGTTCGCTCACTCGTTTCTTTGGGGCTGCCATGGCTGTCTGCTGTGTAACACAAAGCAGTTTCACTCACATGACTAGCTCCAGTTACAGAATCCCTGTTCATTGATCACCACAATGCACATAAAACTATGATTTTTTAGAAATCATACTCCAACCTCGTTATGTAAAACGCCTTGGGCTGATGCCCAGTGTTGACACCTCATTAGAATCTAAGCTAATATAACTGTACTGACATTCCAGCATTTATTTATCTTCATGATGTGACAAGAAAAGACACTTTTATCTCCTTCGTTAGGAGAAAACATTAAAGTTTTTTATTATCAGGGCTTTTAATGCATGAACAAACACAGAATGCTTAATTTTGTGAAGGTTGTCATTTTGATAACTATCAATTAGTTGGTTAGTTAAAAAAATTGACTCCAAGCGTCAAGTTACCATCTCAAGCCCAGTTAAAGAAAATTTTCTGAAAGTGTTCTGAAAGATTTCCTGAAGAGGTATTTTTTTTTTTTTACTTAATTGAAGGCTGGGGCTATAACTTTTTATTTCGTTATTCCCTATCACAACCAAGACATGATAGGTGCTTAGTAACTGTTGAACTAAATTGACTGTTAAGAACTGGTGCTAAGAAAAAAAGGGTGAACATTTTGTTTTGGATGCTTGGCATAAAGGCAAGAATATCAACTTTGGGGTCAAGCATGCCTCAGTTAAAAATACAGGCATATCTCAGAGATATTGGGGGTCCAGACCACCCCAATACACTGTAATAAAGCAAGTACGTATTGCAATAAAGGGGGTCACAATCTTTTTGCTGGTGGAGGGTCTTGCCTTCAATTTGCAAAAAAAATGTAACATCTGTGAAGTGCAGTAAAGTGAGGCACAATAAAAAAAGGTATGTCTGTACAAGAGCATGTCTGTCCAGCTTGCTTGTCATAAGACCAGGCAGCTTAATTATCAGATGATCTCCAGCCTTCTCATTGATAACAGGGGTCCAAGAACGCCTGAATCTCTGGGCTGCTGGAAGGAGCAGTGATAATGGATGTCAAGTACCCAGTACTGTGAGAAGTAGGCCATCATTATGGGGATTGCGAGAATAAGGTCTTGACCATGATCATCCCATGATCATCAGAAAATGAATTTTTCCCTAAGGATGCCAGTCAACCCCTCTCTCTCTGTCTTTGTTATTTGTTCTATTAGTTGATATTTATTTTAGAAAACTTGGTTTGATTTCCAGCTTTAGGATAAATTATTAAACCTAATGGTCTCTTTCTGATGTTTGTTGAGAGGCTCCACAATAATTGTTCATTCTAAACACCAGGAAGAATTACTGAGTGCACACCAATGTAGAAAGTGCAAGGAACTGAGCTAAACTGTGTGTTGGACTCAACACATTCTGGAAGATGCTTTGTTGTTTGTTTATTTTCTAAAAGCGATGGCATCAGTCTGTTTCCTTTAGACTATCTGGCTTCTATCCCCTAAAGGTCAATGACAGAAAACATTCACGTGGGTGAACGTATTGGTTAATTCCATGGAGTATTTTAGTGAGCAGAATAGACAGGCCAGCTTGACACCCGGCACTATGAGCTCCTGCTTTATGAGTGGGCAAAAAAGGCTTCAACCTGCTCCGGCTGAAGAGGCAGAATCTCAAGTGAGGGTAGACCGTGCAAGCAGGTGCCGCCCACACAAATCACAGGATGAGCTGGAGGATGTGCAGTGTTAAAAGAGCTGCTCATCACTCACTGGCTGTATTGGTGATGGCTGCGTGCGCTGGCACACAGGGCTCATTGTGGGCCGTCTGCTGGGGTGTCTTTGAATGACCAAGGACATTAGCCGAGGGAATCTGCAAGCAGCTTCTGCACCCCCAGGGCTGGGTTTGGAGGATAAGTTCAGAGGCAGTTGAGGGGAGAAGATCAAGAGAGAAGTTAGGAAGTTTCATCGCCTTATTACTTTAGGAAGGCTTTGTCAAAGGTGAATGGGGGATGTTTGCTCATACAACCGAGTTCCCCACCACTTGACATAAAGCTGAGTGACACCTGTCATCAGACAGCTCATGAAGTAGAACAGCAGGTCCTCGTGTGGCTGCCCAGGCAGCACAAGAGCGATGTGCACCGTTTTGCCTTTGGGGCCCGTTCTTCCAATCCAGGCGTTTGCAGCAATATTTCTGGCATGGCAGACAGAATATTAGTAATGTTTTTAAGTCAAAGAAAAGAGATGCTTCTCAGCTCAGGACCCGAACTTGGTTTTAAAGGAGTTTCCTGTGGTCCTCACTGGGCAGGCCTGCTGACTTCTGGACCTTTCCTCCTCGTTTCTCTGGCATCTCCAGGAAATGGCGATGCCTTGGGGACCTGGCTGTCTTCCTACCGAAAGTGTGGTCCTCACCCAGCAGCTCCAACATGGAGAAGCATCGCTCCAAGCAACGGAGCTAGAGGAGAAAATTCTGAAACCCCACAGAACATTTCTTGGTCTTCACCCAGCCAGGCCCTTAAGAAAGGCTGGCCTCCTGGCCGCGTCCTTGCTTGGTACTGGAGCCACTGAAGGCCTCTCTTTCTGGCCCCGTGTTCCTTCCTTTACGGCATGCTGTGTCCACACCTATGACCCGTGGCTAAAACTGGGACCGTATGCTACCAAATGGGCTGTGGAAAATAAAGTAGCCACCCAACTTTTTGGATTGTTCCCTGATGATCGTGATTCCTGGCAACTGAGAAGTGCTTCCAGGGACAGGACTTGTGGTGGGGGCGGAAGAGGGGGGTGAAGAAAGTGAGGTGAATACTGCTGACACAGTGGAAAAGGTGGCCCGGGAGGGGCCTGAATCAGCAGGAGTTCACCTTCCTTCCTGTCCTGCGCTCAAGGCCCCAATGTCGGGGTCAGTAGTTCAGGCTTAAGAAATCAGGATTCTTTGGAGCAGTTCAGGCTGCCAAATCCACACTGACAGGGCCCCTCCCGCCCCTGTATCTGAAGGTCACTTGCTCTGCGTCAAGCACACTTGACAATTGCTCAAAGGGAAATGAGGGAATTCTTGTGTATAAATGAGTCAACTCGCCTTTAATTAACACAACTTGAAATGAACCTTTCAGTGATAGTCAGACAAGTTCGCGTGGTTTTCCCTGAACGTTATTATGAAGCATAACACAGATCATGTACTTTAAGAAATGAATTTGGACATAAATATATAGTTCAGGTAATTTCAGCATGACTGGAGGCAACATGTCTAAGGGCATGTGTTCACATTTTAATTATCCACAAAGAGGAAGGAGAAATGACGGAATTATTAGTCAAGGTGGTAGATAATCAGCCCCCGCATCTTCCTTCCCTTTGCTTCCCAGCCCTTTAAATCATCCTCTGGGAGTGGCTGGCCCTTTGGGGAGGCTGGTACAACAGACACCCAACACACGGTGCTGTGAGGCCTGGGAGGAGGCTTCGGGCAGGCTGAGGGGATGAAGAGATGCCCGGCAGAGCATGGTTAACCTGCACTGTGGATAACAAGGAGCTGACTGTGCAGAGACCTGGACCAATATCAGAGAATACATTCAGTTGATACAATATTTACGGTTGATATGGGCAAAGAGATGAGTCCATGCTAGGGGTGGTGAATAAAGAATCATACATGCTGTATGTTTAGACAGGATGGGATGGGGGCGAGTCCTTTTTATGTAAGAGAAAAACGAAGTTTCCGCATCTTTTCCAACTTGGGCGACAGTGATGCTGGTGGGAGAAAAACATAATTCGTGCTTGTGTCAACAGCTCACTTGGAGGCACAAGGCAAAATTAATCTCAGAAGCTCTTTCAAGAATTTGATGATCCATGGTAAGTAACTCCATTGCCAAAAAGGTTGCTTTTGCAGAGGGATTTGCCCTGCTCACTAGGTTCTCAAAATCATTTGCCACTTGAACATAAACTTTCCGTTGAATCCCTATTAGATGGGTACATGCTCAAAAGAAGAAAAAGATTTTTACAATGAGTATCCTACTAATCCCCAACCCATGCTTGGTGGGAGGGCGGAAGAATATCTGCAGAGAAGCCCAAGAGCTACCAGAGGCCCCTTGAGGTTGGATGCTGCAGTCACGCGGGGGCGCCACCACGTGGCCGGGGTCGGGTCAGGGGAAACCACACACTCAGTCTCCGGCCTTACAACCAGACCTGGGAAAGGACTCCCAGCATCTGCTTGTCCTCTCCCTCCTACCTGCTATGCTCAAGACATTGGGGAAAAAATTCAAATGATATGTTCCTGCCTCACAGGAGCCGAGGATTCGTGGTACAGATCACACCTCACCTAGCGATCCAGCCTAGAGTCAGGGCGAGTGTCTGTTTCTCTTGACTGTGCTCTATCTAGCAGCTGTCCTGCTCAGTATTCCTGCACTGGAAACTGGTTCTCTGGATTGTAGATACCCGTAAGACTGTGTGTTTGCATGTGTGTTTATTGCATGTTTGGTGCATGCATGTGTATACACATGAGTGTATGTATGTTGGTGGAAGTGAAGCTTGCCTTAGAGATGCTGAGGAAAGAGATGCCAAGTCCTTCTTGGTGTCACTCAGTTGAAAAAACTAGGCAGAGTGCTGGGAGTGAGCCCTGGTGGTGCCAGCATGGTTGTGGGAGGGAAGGAGTGTCTCCTTCTAGAAAACTGAACTATTGTGGAAATGAGAGGAGAGAGCAGACATATGCCAGGCCTTCCAAGTGGGTCTGGAGAATAACCACTCAAAGTCTGTCAGGGCTGAGATTAAGGCCCAGGCTCCCAGCTTCTGCTAAAACCAACCTGGGAGAAAACTATGGAAATTAGAGATCATGGATCTGAGGAAGTTACACAAAAACTGAGCGAGATCCTTGGGTGAACTGAAAGTTGCTGAGTTGGAGTTTGGGCCTGGAGGAAGTGGCCACCTTCTAGGTCCAGTGAGTGGAAAACAGGTTGGGGGCAACCTTTTAAGTGTTGCTCTATCCTCTTCTCCTCATTTCCTTGTGAGGCTCTTCAAAACACAAGAAGTCAAGAAAATAAAAAACAAGTCTATAGAATATCTAAATATTCAGTTGTTAGATTTGAGTGTAATTCTAACAGCCAATGATCTTGCTCTGTACCCCACATTAGCCCCCCACTTTGTGGTCTCACCTTCACCCCTGACACCCTAACATCCCCTCCACGATCTCAGTTCCAGGAGCTTCCTGCCATCACAGTCTAGTACACCATGCCAAATGTGTTTGTTTTGGGCTCTACAGTGCATTGTCTCTACCCATTTGCGCAGCCACCCCTCAAGTGTCCTCTCTCCCTCGCTACCTGGCAAAGATTCCATACCTCATCACCATAACAATCATTTCCCTTTTGACCCCTGAATATTATTTTTACTTTTGGTAGAATAATTGGTATATTTTCATTTTATATAATCACTTGGAGCATTTAGTTAGCTTGTGACAAAGCAACCATTGCTGACATATTTTTCTATTACAGTGTAGTTGACCTACAGGGTATTGTGCTCAATGAAATAAGATAGAGAAGAACAAATACCATATGACTTTACTTATAAGTGGAATCTAAACAAAAAAGCCAGAAGAACAAACAAAACAGAAACAGACTCACCCCAACATGTTAATGTCTTTCCCTCCAGCTTCCTCACCTGGAGAGAACCTGACATAAATCCAGCTCCCCTAATTCTCTGGCCCGCACCTGAGTGGCTTACCTGGCTGGAGACAAACACGGATACGAGCCGACACTCCCTGCTGGTCTCACTGCATCTCCTTAGAACACCCTTCCAGATAACTTCTCACACCTTTTCCTTCCTCTCCAATAATCCAGCCCTCCGCCCCTTAGGGCAGGAAACCATGTTTCCCACTTGACTGTGATGAGAAGTCACCCTGACCTTCCCACTCCCAAATTTACCAATCCAGCCAGGCACCCCATCGGCCCTCCTGTTCCTGGGACACTGCCCTGCTCCCTGAGGCCAGCTCCCTCCTTCTGCTCGGGTTTCTCAGAAGCAGATCCTGACATGAAGATTTGGGTCAAGTAGATTTGTTAAAATGCTCCCAGGAGAAGCCAGTGACTGAGCAGAACAGGGAGGGGAAGAGGAGAAACCTGGGTGCCATTTGGGACAAAATCCTTTGGAGCACGGCTGTGGTTTGATCCTGCAGGACCCTGGAGCATCACTTACTCCTTGGATTTGTCCTGAAGGCCAGGGAGCTGGAATGGCACAGCGCTGCACTTATCAGCCACTGGCCTAGGACCGCCTGGGGGGTTGCAAACTGCCAGGGGCAGGCAGGCTCCCTGCAGATGCAGACATGGCCACGCCGGGCCCAGCCAAGGGCAGGATCTGAGGAAGGACTGTAAGTGCAGGCCTCTGGAAGCAGAGCACGCTGATATACATAGTATGTTCATTACGGAATAAGCTGGACTATGGTAAGTTATGGAAAAAAGGAAAAGCAGAGTCAGAGAGATTGGAGTGTGGGGTTTGGGGGAGGAGGGCTGTTCTCACCATGAAATCGGGTGGTCAGGATGCAACTCGTTGAGAAGATGAGATTTGAGTGAAGACTTGAGTGAGGTGAAGGAATCAGCGAAGCGGACGTCTGGGGAGGAGTGGCCCACACAAAGGAATTTGCTGGAGCGTGGGCCGCTTAGGCAGTAGAGTGACCCCCGTGACCCACAGCTTCTCCCAGCAGCATTTTGGCCAGTGTAGCTGGTGATGTGAGAGAAGGCAAGAGAAACAGGAGGTGAGGTCAGAAAGGTGGCAGGAGAGGGGGCCGGGTCAAGTAGAACTTTGTAGGATATTTAAATTATTTTGTTCCAAGGTCACATGCAGAGGCCTTGGGGTGAGGGGCAGTGAAGTAGAGGCCTGACTGATCTGATCTATCTTACCTTTGCTTACTCTCCATCTCCCTACCTGCTTTATTATTGTCATAGCACCTTACTACTTCTTACAACATAGTTTGTATTTGCCCCCTTGCTTGTTTATTTTTCTGATTCCTCGATGAGCATCAGGGCTTCGAAAGGGCAGGGGCTTTCTGTGTTGGGCCCATGCCTCTGCTCCCTGCTGAGGGCAGAGCCTGGCACCATCAGCCCTTCATCCAACACTGGTCAAAGTGAAGGCATGTGTAGCCCCTGTTCCGATATCAATCAGTGGCCAGTGGGCTGGCAGCTCTGTTTCCCTTCGTAACTGGGAGGCAGTGGATCCTGAGGATGCCCAGCACCCTGGCTCACCTCCCAAAGACCCGTCTTGCTAGGCTGATGTTTAATGAGCTCTGTCTGTAAGAGAGAAATCGTCCTCTCCCAGGACGGTGCCTGAGGTAGCCGGATCTAAGACATGCTCGCGATTTGCAAAACAGACATTTTTTCTCAAAGAAACATCAAATTCACAGTTGTCAGAAACATTGTATGTGAGGGTTGTACTTGAAGCTCCTGGCAGGATACATACTCTTCCAAATGCATGTGGGGAAAAAAATATAAGAACTTAAAAACCAAACGAAAGATAAATGTTGAAATACGTTATGTCAGTCTAAAATCCTACAAGAACACAGTTGACCCTTGACAATGCAGGAGTTAGGGATAGCAATCCCCACCCCCTCTACTCCCATCCCCTGTGCAGTTGAAAATCTTTGTATAATTGTTGACTCCTCGCAAATTTAACTAGAGTGGTCCCTCCGTATCTGCAGGGGATTGGTTCCAGGACTCCCTGTGGGTACCACAATCTGAGGATGCTCTAGTGCCTATGTGAAATGGCCTAAAACAATGCAGACAGTCCACAGATTTCCAACCAAGGTTTGAAAATACTGGTTTCAATCTGTGGTTTGTTGAATGGATGCGAAAACTTGACATACAAAAGGCTGACTATTTATTCATTGAAAAAAATCCACATAAAAGTGGACCCACATAGTTCAAACCCATAATATTCAAGGGTCAATTGCTATTTTTTCCAAAGTGAACAGAAAATACATTTCTAGCCACACTCTTTCAATACTCAAATACCCAAAGCACTAAATTTTGTCAAAGACATGGTATTTAAGCAATAAAAATCACATTGGGAGGGGGGGTATCTGTTCCATCAAGGATACTCTGACATCAATGTGTTAACTCGATTTTACTGAATTCCATGAGACAGAGAGGCAAACAGGAGATAATTAAATATATATCACACTGTCTCACTTCCATCTGTATCTTTACTTCAATAGCAACATTTTCCTATATCTAAATATTAATTACATCCAAATATTAATCTAGCCTAATTGTCTGATTGCACTATTATTTTATAATGGTAACTTTTCTGATCTTATAATTAGTGCATACATATAGTAACAGTTTTTATTGCTTCCTCTGATCAATTTTCCTTCTGGCCATAGCCCCAGGATAGATGTGTGAAGAAGGTACTTCTCAACTCATAGGTATTAATGATGATATTTGTAGAAATTTCACCTGCTTTTGGCATGTGGCCTTTTCTTATACTTACTATTCATCAAGTTTGCAAGCTGGTATTATTTTGGAGTATGAGGCGAAGCAGTAGCATCTTCATGGAAATCAACGAAGAGGCTTCAGGACCCCAGGCCTCATCATGTTAAGCCAGAATCCCGGAATCAATCTGTGTCACCAATATCAAAGAGCAGTAATAAATTCCAGTTTTAAAAATTAGCTAATAATATGTGAACACGTATAATAAAAATAGTGAACATAGACCTGGCTGATGTGGCTCAGTTGGTTGGAGTGTCATCCTGTGGACCGAAAGGTCATGGGCTTGGTCCTTGGTCAGGGCACATGCCCGGTGTACAGGTTCAATCCCCAGTTGGGGTGCTTGCAAGAAATAACTGATCAGTGTTTCTCTCTCACACTGATGTTTCTTTCTCCCCACATCTCTTTCCTTCTCTCTCTAAAATCAGTGAAAGAATGTCCTCAGGTGAGGATAAAATGTTTTTTTTTAGGTAGTGAACACTTATGTTGGCTTAGTGAATGCCAGGCACTCTTCTAAGTGCTTCACGTTAACTCATTTTGCCCTGCACAACTCCGTGAGACAGATACTATTAGTATCCCCATGTGGTAGATGATAAAACTGAGGCACAGAGAGGTTAAATAACTCACTCCAGGTCACACAGCTCACAAAGAACAGAGCGGGGACTCAACCTAGAGGTCTGGCTTGGGACCCTGTTCTCTTAACACTATACATCACTAATTGAAGTATCTATTCACTATGAACCTGATGTTCAAATATGGTACATTTCACGCTGTCGTCATGGGTTGCTGTACACTAACTCTGCCCTTCTGATCTTGGTTATCCAGTTCACCTGGAAGGGACAGCTGCTTTGTTATGCGGATGCAGCAGCACTGGGGGAGCTGAGCATCCCGCCCCCCCCCCTCGAAGTTCAGGAAGCCCTGAAAGTGAAGGGGACAGTGTCGCTCTGGGTCTCCTGGATCTGTAGATTTTGTGTCCGCTATTTCGTTTTGTTTGTTGCTGAGTTTTTTCGCTCTTATCTCTGCTCTTCTGGTTGGTGGAGTCAAGCACCAGGTTTTCCTCTTGAGGTGAAGTTGGTAAACAATTTACAGCACTGGACACATGTTATGGAAGTGGAAACAGCTGGCACTGGGGAGCTGGTGGCCAGGGGCTGTTTCTAGGTGGGATAGTCATTGGAAAAGCTCCCAAACCTGACCAGGAGTGTTCATCACCGGCCCAGTGGGCTCTCCTGCCTCCCTCCCCTCTCCTGCCCCCTGTTTCTCCTCCCCATCCTTCTTCCTCCCCACTCTCTCCCTCCCCTCCCCCTCTTCCACTTCTCTCATTTACCTCCCCCCTCTTCTCTCCATTCCATTCCTTCCCCTGCTTGTGCCTTAATGTTGAAAAGCACACACTTCCTTCCCAAACTCCTCTCCCTCCTCTTTTCTTTGGAGAGGGCAGCTTTGGCCTTTATTTCTGCCTCCAACCCCACAGAATACAGAAACTGGGAAGGAATGCAGTGGGCTCCGTGGTCCAGGGAGCCCATGGCCTGGACAGCATGACAGGCAACCTCAATCTGGACAGCTACCTGCCAGAGCCAGATGTGCAGGGCGGGAACTCAGGGGGAAGGGGAAGCCCAGCAAGGGGCTGCCCGTGAGGACAGGGACTGAGGGCCCTGAGAAGCCCCCTGTAGAGAGGGAGGCGGGGAGTGCCCTCAGAGTCAGACTGGAACCAAAGGAAATGATTCTCTTTTCATTAGAAACAGTGACAATGTCAATATGGCCACAGTAGCAAACACCTAGCACTTACCATATACTCCAGGTTCTGTGCAAAATACTTGCTATACATTAGCTCTTT
This sequence comes from Macrotus californicus, assembly GCA_007922815.1. Taxonomy (NCBI): domain Eukaryota; kingdom Metazoa; phylum Chordata; class Mammalia; order Chiroptera; family Phyllostomidae; genus Macrotus; species Macrotus californicus. The sequence goes on from VMDR010006615.1 coordinate 14,657, forward strand.
CTTCTGATAACAGCCCTTTGAAGTAGGTATCATTGGTGTTATCTCCGTTTTAACAAATGAGGAAACTGAGATGCAGAGAGGTTAAGTGACTTGCCCCAGGCCACGCCATCTGTAAGAGTAAGTAACCTCCTAGGCAGGGGGCTCCAGAGCTCCAGCTGCAGTTTTAAGAAGGCCCATTCTTGTGCCTCACTTAACGATTCTGGAAAAACAACCAACCTGACAATTGGCATGTTTGCTCTGACTGAGTGCCCATGTGGATCATATTCACGCAGTGGTGCCTAAGGGGATTTTGATGTTCTCTTAAGTCCTCTGCCAATTTCACACACAATCCTGTGGCTGGAGGTAGGACTCTGTTAGTGAGCGCAGTTTGTCTACATGTGTGTATCCTCTGGGTGGTTGAGAAAGAATACTGGAAAAGCATTTTTTATCTATTCATTTATTCAATCATTTATTATCTACCGAGTGTCAAATACTTGGCCGGGTTGTAGACAGGTAGAAAGAAAAGACTTGGTCTGTTGAGAAGACACAAATAAACATAAAGTAAAATAACAGAGTGTGGCAAGAATTGTCAAAGAGACAAGCCCTCTTTGTGGGATGCTGTGAGAACCCCTTTCCCACATCTGCAGCAGCAGGCATGGCCGAGGCTGGAGTGGGGAGAGCTATCCGGAGTGCCTCTCAGGAAGAGGTGGCCTTCGCGCCTCATCTTGGAGAATGAGTATTCAGTTAGTGACCACAACACTTCACTTCACTCAGGTGAGATAGAGCTCCAGGGCGTACTGTGGTCCTCCCGGGGACGCAGTTTTGCTTCATCGCGCTTCCTGGCTTGTCATCTGCACCAGGTGTGAATTGGTACTTTAATTTTTCTCTTGTCTGAAACAAACCCTCCCAGATGGCAAGTCAGAAGCGTATGAAACAGCATCGTGCAAGCTTTTCAAGGGTGACGAGTGGAAAAATCCTAGTTCCTGCCTGCTATGGTCTGAGTTGTGTCCCCACCAAATTTGTGCATTGAATCCCAAACCCTCAGGACCTCAGAATGTGGACTGTATTTCAAAATAGAGCTTTGAGAAAGAGGTAATTATGTTAAAGTGAGGCCATTAGGGTGGGCCCTAACCTAACAGGACTGGTGTCCTTAGAAGAAGAGGAGGTTGGGACACAGATAAGTACAGAGAGAAGACCATGTAAAAAGACAAAGGCAGAAGACAGCCATCTACAAGCCAAAGAGAAGCCTCGACATGAAACCAACACCTTGATCTTGGACTCCCGGCCTCCAGAACTGTGAGAAAATAAATTTCTGTTGCTGAAGCCACACAGTCTGTGGTATCGGTATGGCAGCCCTCGGAAATGAGTTCACTGCTTTCCCTCACTAGCCTGTGCTGAATGAAAGCAGTTTCTCTGCGGAGAAACTTGTGGTTGAAAGCACCATGGTTGGTAAATGTGGGGTTTAGAGAAAAAGTCACAGTTCCTTGTCTTAAGCCGCTCTGTGGTCTGAGGCGGCACACGGAGAGGGGACATCTTCCACTTGGCCTGGCCTCCTGGCATGAGGCAGCCTCCAAAACAATGGGCCTTCCTCTTAGGCCTGCTCGGCCAAAGTTATCACAAGATTTTACAAATATATGTATACACACACACACACACACACACACACACATGTATAGAACACTGTACTGTCAAATTGGGGGTTTCATGGGTAGCAAGATTCAAACCCTTCAATTTGATGAGACTTAATACCACATTCCATCAAAAGCAGTTTCTTCCAGAGTGGAATCGTAATTTCCTTATGAACGCAGGTGGGTAATACTCAGAAACCGAGACGTTTTCTAAAGCATTGTTTCTAGGTAACCCTCAAGCAATTGAGCCACTGAGCTGACTGAGTTTTCATTTTCCTAAAATAGTGAAAGAGAGAATCATTCTATTTTTTCTAACCCAGCATGATCTAGAAGGTGATTACAAACCACTCTCCCTAAACACTTATTTCTAGTAATAAAAAATCAACAGATGGAACAAGGCTGCTTATTACCTAGAAATCTCATATAATTGCAGTGATAATTCATCTTTCAAACTAGGACCTTTTCAGAGTGAAAAGAAGCTATCAGAAATCATGCCAAGCCAAAGTCAGAAAAGGTTGTTCTGAGCGAACATGCAATCATTGTATTGACACACCAGTATTTTTGCCCTATTCACAGGCTGAAGCATCTTCCAATGTGTTATCTCATTGTTAAATTTCAACAATCAGAAGCACACTTCTTTCTTCAGGCAAAGTTATCTGGACAAGTTCATGATATCACATATTTTCAGTATTTCTAAAAGCGTTGCCATGTGGAGAGCCGCAGTTTTGGGGCATCCACATCTGATGGCCTAATGTGGATGCCGTGCTGCTAACGAAGCTGTGAAGTACGGTAGAGAGAGCGGTCGTCTATGAGTCAGGAGTCTGAGGTTCCAGACCCAGCTGCCACTGCAGGTAGCACGACTACAGTTTTCTGCAAAATGTGAAAGTTGGACCATGTGGTTTCTGAGATCGGCCACGGCGCTAACATTCCAATGTAGGAGCAGCTTACAGACCAGAGGAGGAGCTGGGGGACTGGAGGAGTAGCTGGGGCACTTTTCCTGAAGCAGCATTTATATAACACTTTTCAGAAGATGGAGGAAACAGCAATTGTCCATGTCAAAAAGGGGAAGAGGCTGCTGGTAGAGTGCGCGGCCTAACAGAGCTCTGTGATGGCATTTGCACAATTCAGCTCTAAAGGTCTGCCGTGCTGACACGAACCCAGGATTTGGTAAAAACAGCATAATGACAAAAAATAAAAGGCAGAAGTTGACTACAAGATTGGAAGGAACCTGAAATGTTGGCCTTCTGAGAGAAAAGTAGAATATTAGGATAGTCATTTAAAAATGAAAGCATGAAGAAGCATAAATGTTCGCCCTCGTGACTCTTGTTAGCAACAGCTTCACTGGCCTGTGGGCTGCAACCCGGCAGCATGGTCTTCGTTCTTAGATGCCTATTACGTAATCCACAGAAGCTTATCTCAAAAGTTGAAAATGACACTTTCCACCAAAAAATTATAGGTGCAATGATAACTAGGTCCATAGAGGCCATCAGGAAATGGACGCTTGTATGTTGTTGGCAGGAATATGAAGTATCTGAACCATTTTTCTTTTTTTTTTGGCCATAAGCTTTTAAATTGGGATATGGTTTACTTACAATAAAATATACCCATTTAAGTGTATATTTTGATGTACACTTAATACAATACATGTATAAATCACCGCCACAATTATATAAAGCATTTCTATCTCAAAAATGTCCCCTGCAGCCCATTCTAATAAATTTTCCTCATCTGCACCCCAGGCAACCATTGGTCTGTTTCTATCACCATAGGTTCAGTGTATCTTTCCTAGAATTTCATACAAATGGAATCACGTGCCTTGCTTCTTTCTCTCAGGCCCTCAGTGTAGTGTGTTTAAGGTCCATCTGTGTTACTGAACGTGTCATCCCTTTTCCCTGATGCGGAACGGTCCATTGTACCAGTAAGCCACAGTCTGTCTATCCACTCTGCTGCTGCTGGACATTGGGCTTTCTGGTCTTTGGATATTATGGATAAAGCTGCTACGAACACATCTGTGTGCACGTCCTTGTGCCAATATAGGTTTTCATTTCTCTTGGGTTGATGGTTTATGATTCTTAATTTTATGTGTCAGCTTGACTGACCACAGAGTGCCCAGATTAATCACCATTTCTGGACTGTCTCTGAGGTGTTTCTGGATGAGATTAGCATTGGCATTGGTGGGCTTGGAAAGGAAGGTTGCCTGCCCCAGTGTGGGCAGACGTCAGCTGATCCACTGAGGGCCTGAATAGAACAAAAAGAGGAGAGAGGATTCACCCCTTTTTCCCACCTCACTGTTTGAGCTAGGACACTTCATCTCATCTCTCCTGCCCTCAGACTGCCACCTGTTCCCCTGGTCCTCCGGCCTTTGGACCCAGATTGGGCTACACCATTGGCTTTCCTGGGTTTCCTGCTTGCCCAGGTGGTGAGATTTCTGAACTCCATAACTGTACGAGCCAATTGCTCCTAACAAATATCCATAGGTACACACACACACACACACACACACACACACACACACACACACACATATCATACTGATTCTGCTTTTCTATAGAATCCCAACTAATATAAACCCTAAGAGTGGGATTTGCTAGGTTATTTGATGTGTATATTTAACTATGAGAAACTTCCAATTTGTTTTCTCATCTGATCATCCCATTTTACATTCCCATGAGCAAATGCAGTGATATGTAGTAAAATTCCATTGTGGATTTAATGTGACTTTCCCTGATGACCAGTGACATTAAACATCTTTTCATATGCTTATGGACTTGCGTGAAACATCAGTTCAGTGAGAATTCTTCATACATATTGGATGGGAAATGTTTTGGGAATATATATATAATATATTCCTTCAGTCTGTGACTTGCATTTTCATTAAAATTTTTTTGAGAAACAGAAACTTTAAATTTTGATTAATTTGATTGAATGAATAAATTTAACTTGATTAAATATATATGTACAGTTTGAGTTAGGGAACAAAGTTCCTTTTTCCCCCTTCAAGCACATCTAACTAACCTTGAAACATTTATTTAAAAAGTCTTTCTCTTCCCCCACTAAATCAGTGTTTTTCTTATTGAAGGTGAGAGTTCTTCGTGCATTCTAGATGCAAATGCTTTGTTAGTTATACAGAATCCAGCACAAGTAACATTCCTTTCTATTACAAAATCTTTTATTGTAAAATCATAAGCGTGTAATTCTGTAACATAACAATATCACACTCAAGCACACCATATGATATTTTAGGTGCAATGTTCAAATTAAAACTATAAATAATTACACCCATATTATTACCTTACCAATGACACTCAAGCAGGTGTCATTTTTGTTGGATCCTGTATTTATTCAGAGCATTTTCTTCCAGTCTGACACTTATTTTTTTGTTTTCTTAACAATGTCTTTTGAAAAGCAGAAGTTTTTCATTTTAATGAACTCTAATTTATCAATTTTTTTAATGATTTGTTCTTTTTGTGTTTTTAGATATTTTTGCCTAAGCCATGATTAAAAAGGTTTCCTCTTGTGTTTTTTTTCCTAGAATGTTGACAGTTTTAGGTTTTACATTTAGTTCTATAATTCATTTTAAGTTAATTTTGTATATGCTGTGAAGTAAGTGTCAAAGTTCAATTTTTTATTTTATATATTTTTTATTAATAAGCTTAATTTTTAGAACAGTTTTAGGTTTACAGAAAAAGTAAGCAGATAAGAGAAAATTTCCATATACCCCACATCTAATTACCCCTATTATTAGCATCTTACATTAGTATGTAATGTTTATTATAATTAATGCACCAATATTGATACATCATTATTAACTGACATTCACGGTTTATTCCGAGAATCTTAGTTTTTACCTGATGTCCTTTTTCTGTTCTAGGACCCCATTCATCCCATTACATGTAGTTGTCATGTTCCCTTAGTTTCCTCTTGGCTCTGACAGTTTCTCAGACTTCCCTGTTTTTTATGACTTTGTCCAGCAGCTCATTTATACCCTTTGCCCCAGCTTTCTGCCAGTTCTGAATGTGCGACTCTCTAACAGTGGATTGCTGTTGGATCTACCCAAACTTTGACTTAGTGAGTCCGACAGGACCTTGCCTATGATGAGTGGGCAGCTCCAAAACATGATGCCTCGTGGTCGAATGCTGTTTTTACCAGTGGCCAGTAGCACACCAGGAGACGGTTTTTCAATGCTGCAGAATTCCCTCCTAGAAGGCATGGTCTTTCTCTAGAACTCCAGGTGCTACATTGAAGTTCTCCTATTGGGACTTGCCTTCAACTCCACATGGTGACTTTTCCCACTACAGATTCCTCTAGTCCTGTGGTGTCTGCTGTATCAAACAGCCTTAGCATCAAGGATGCTTGCTCTTCTGTCTGGACTTAGGTAGAGCTCCCTCCTGCTCTGAGCCTGATTCAAATCTTTCAGCCTCCCCTGGCACTTAGCAAATGGGCCAGGCAGCATTCTCACATATGAAATACGCAGGTTCCAGAGCCAGAAGCCTACCAAGAATCATGTTACCTTGGTAGTGTTGAAAAGTAACAGATATAATAACGTGTCCCTTAATTTGATGGGAACTAACGTGGCAGACCCCTGAATCTTCACAGAGTCTAACCTCCCACTTTTATGGGGCATACCAAGACCTCCAGTCGGCGAGTCAACTTCTTGCTCATCTGATTAATATAACGTCATTGATATAACAGACTAGTGTGATATTCTACAGAATGTCCACGTGGTTCAGGTCCCTATGGATATGTTATGACAGATGGCAAGAGAGTTAACATAGATCTAGGGCAACAGTGTGAAATGTACTCTTGCCTATTTCATATGTAAGAACCGTTTTTGATCTAGCGGGAGTGGAAAAGAAGCCATCCACTAGATCAACAGCTGCATTCCATGGCCCTGAGGCTGTGCTCATCAGCTCTAACAAAGACCCCACATCTGGCATTGCAGCTGCAATGAGGGCATGAGGAGAGGGAGTGTGGCAGAAGATGAGGCTGGAAATGTAGATGGGTGCCAGGCTGCAAATGGCTCTGAAGGGCTCATGACGGGTTGGACGTTAGCCTGAACACATTGACAAGCCCTTACAGTTTTGTAAGCAATATAGTCTATCTGCTCACTGGTCTCAAACAGCAACCCATGTTTTCTAACATTTTTATAGCTCCTGAATGAACTGACTCACTGGACAGAGTGGGTGCTGTGTCGTGTTCTGTGATGAGCTGCCCAGCACTGAAACACTCATTCTCCTGGCTGCCAAAGGGCTGGCTGCTGCTATCCCACTGCTGTGTCACAATCACCAGTATTTCCGGAATATGACATGCTCTTTCAGCCCTCTACTCCTTTGCATTTGCTATTATTTCTCTGGAATATCTCCTCTACTTCATTCTCCAAGACTTCCTTAGATGTCTCTTCTCACCACAGGTAGGATTAACTGCTTTCTTCTGTTTCCATAGCATTTTGCTCATAATACAAGTTTGGGACTTGAAGAGATTTTGTCTGTCACACTACAGCTATTCATGTCCTTGGCTCCTCTATGCACTATGTACTCGGGACATCTGTCCAGGCCATGTCTCTTCATTTACCTGCATGTCATCAGAGGTTTACATAGAGCCTGGCCACATAGACATTCAAGGGGTGTTATTGAATTAAACTTGTTATTTAATTGAATCTGATCCTGGTGTTTAGAAAGGAAAAAATTCCAGGCTAAGATGCACGTATTTATTCTCTCATAAAATATGTATTTGTTGTCACATAACAATGGGCTCCCACCAGACTTTTGAGCTGACATCATTTATCATTCTGAATTGTAAAGTAAAACTGTCATAAACCTAAACCTTTCTTTAGCCTTCCATCTGAATTGGAATTATTTAACAAGGAAGGCACGTGACTCTACCTTTATAGGCTCTTTAACTGTGTGTGTGCGCGTGTGTATGTAGATGTGAGCTTGTGTTTAGAAACTCCCAGACACGCTGATTCATTGATCTTTTATCTTCAAGCATTAACCTCATAATAATTAAAGCAACAAAATAGTGCTGAGAGCAAGGGTACTTTTGTTTATAGTCTCAGAATCACAACCTTGTTTTTAGTTTAACACAAACCCTAATTCTTTTTAAATTTTGATGGAGGCATAGGCTATTTATTGCCATGAGAGATTACGAGGTTGACATATTTTCACACCTATTCAGATGCAAACATTCAGCAGAAGAATTTCCAAACTAAAGTTTCTAGCACTTGACCATTAAAAACAAAAAGTGAACCACAGACGGACATCCATCCATCAGTTCTTGTGTCTGCTTTATAGACCAAGTGTGTGTATTTTGGAAATAAACAGGCATTTAACCAAGCTAGAAAATTGTTTTAGACCCAATTTGCCACTAACTTTAAGGTCCCTTAAACATGGTAGGAGGGTATAGAGTGCACATCTTTCTCATGCAAAAATCTGGGTGTGTGGGACAATTCAGGGCTTTTATGGCAGCACTAGGACCAGCTGGGTCCACCCAGGTGCCTCCAGCTTTCTATTCCACCAACCGGAGTGTCTGATCCTCATTCTTGTGATCCATGATGGAGCTCTAGCCGTCATATCTACAACACAAGGCTGATGGGTAACAGAGTGGCGGGGTGGGGAAGAAGCCCCCCCTATCCCCTTAGGGACCTATTTTGGAACTTACAGATATCACTGTCCCGCATACACCCTGGCCAGAGCTTAGTTCTGTGGCTACACACACCTCTCAAATGAGTCTGGGCAATGCAGTCTATATTTTAGCATGGCTATGTGCTCAACTAAGCATGAGTGGTCCTATTGCTGAAGAAAAAGGGGAAAACAGACATTGGAAACTGCTGATATCTTTGCCATATGCACACATACCAAAGTGAAAATAAAATGCCCAGATGACATTTTGCAAAATAATGAACTGGAGGATTCCAGCTTTGGGGAAGCTGTGTTTGTTTGTCTTCATTTCTTCCACTTGCCCAAACATGTCACCCACTACCGTTTCCTGTGTTCGTGTGTGGGGCCATGTGTTCATCAGAGCCTCCACAGCCTGGCAGGCTCAATTCACAGAGGGCCTCAGAGCTGGCTTTGGTTCTTCAGCAGTGGATCTGATTTTCCGTACAAACGCTCAACTCCAAGCATCAGGATCATTGGCAGCAGTAATTGAGTTATAAATAATCATTAACCTTTAAGTCTTTTGTTTTGCATTTGGTTTGCTAGAACTAAAATGCTGGCTCTCTGAGGGTGTAGAAAAACAATACCAGCAAGCTGAGAAAAAGAGTCGGAGCTATGAGGTGGGAGTAGGAAATTGAAGTTAAAAATTACTCCGCTGGTTCCCTTGGAGCTGCTGCAACTGCCAGGGGAGTTTCCATCTCTCTTTTCACCTGGAAATTTCATCACTCTCATAAGCCACATCAATGCCAGAAGGTTTTTATGGGGGTAGGTGGCTATAAGCTTAACATTAGCCTTGGTCCTGTAGGAAATACAAAAGTTTATGTCCTGGACCTTGGGAGGTGGCCTACTGTCATGGGAAGGACAAGGGTATGGAGTTAGTCAGGGTAAAATAGGCTATGCAGCAGTACCAAATATTGTGAAATCTCGGTAGATCAACCCAATAATCATTTCTTTCTTGCTCACCTTGCCATCTGAGGCATCTGCCAGCCCTTCTCCATCGCATTGGACTGTCATCGGGAACTCACGTCCTTCACACCTGCCATGCAGGGGGAGGGAGGACTGGGGACTAAGTGGGGTGTTCCTAAGGGACAGGCCTGGAAGTTTCTTTTGTAGGATCCATAGTTCAGTTACATGGCAGGAACCAAAGTGCAAGGTCGACTGAGGCTGGGAGCCTAGTGTCTCTCTGTGCCCAAGAGTAGAAAATGGTGTGGGGGACACACAGCAATGTCTCTGTCACACCTGGATTTAACTCCCAGCTTTCTGCTTTTTATCTTTATGATTCTTGGTGAGTCACATAGACTTTCAGTCTCAATTGTCTTATGTGTAAAATATACATAAAATCAACTGCTTGGGTAAAAGTTAGGTGGGGACATAACACTTCACATATATGCAAAGACTAGAAGCATCTGCAAGATTTTCCGGAAAGCTACCTGCCTCCAAAGCACCTGGGAGTGGTAATGAAGATGAAGCTTCCTCTCCACCTCCCACCCAGACAAAAATGCTAAAAATTGGAATCTCAGGGGTGGGCCAGGGAATCTTCATCTTATATTCTGTTCCAAAATTATCTTTTTTAAGTTGTGGTAAAGTGTTCATATTGCCATTGTTAAGTGGCTCGGATGGCAAATTTTATGATAGACAGTTCAGCAGTGCAAAGTACACCAGCACCATGTTGCAGCCAGTCTCCAGCACTCTCTTCCTCGTGCAAATCTAACACTCGACCCATTGCACAACAGCTCCCCTTTCCCCTCCCTCACGCCTGGCAACCACCCTTTTACCTTCTGTTTGTGAGTTTGGCTACCCTAAGGGACCTCATGTAAGTGGACTCACAGAGTTGTATTTTCATGACTGGTTTATGGCATTTAGCATAATGTCCTCAGGGTTTACCCGCACGGTGGCATGCGTCAGAATTTCCTTCCTTTCTAAGGCTAAAGAATATTCCTGTGTGTGTGTGTGTGTGTGTGTGTGTGTGTGTTTATAGTACATTTTGCTCATCCATTCATTCAACTGTGGACACTTGGATTGTTTTCACCTTTTGGCTACTGCAAATAATGCTGCCATGAACGCAGGTGTACAATGATCGGCTTGAGATCCTGCTCCAGTTCTTTTGGATAGATACCCAGAAGTGGAATTGCTGAATCACATGGTAATACTATTTTTAATTTTTTGAAGAACTGGCTAATTCTTCTGCCCATCAGAACTTGAGAAGCACTGGACTGTACAAGAAAAGATATAATCCAGGACCCACTTTGTGCAATAAAGACTGTGGGATATTAGGAGGGAAGAGGAGAGGATAGGAAGGATAAATGTGGGAGGCCAGTGCTGCAGAGGAAAGGTAAGTTTGAAAGGAGAACAGAGAGGTGGAGGCAGGTTATTGCGAGACTGGAAACCAGGCAGATGGATTCAGACTTAATACAATAGACAATAGGCAACTCCCTCAGGCTCTTGAAGAAAAGCGTCATACCATAATTGTCAAGCCACCATCCAGGAAAATTAGAATCAGCAACAAAATAGCACTAAAAGCGCATTGTTACAGAAATTCAGTTGTAGTGAGTATTTCATTGAAGTTATATAAAGTGTCACTGTAGTGCTGTGAATGAACATAACTATATAATTACACAGTGCTCCTCTGCCCACCAGAAACTTCTCATAGAAAATAGATATGAAGAACAACTAAAAATGTAACCGCCATCTTCCACAATACTGGACAGATGATTTTAGAAAAAGCCTTTCTGTCTGAATGAGATAAGCAACAAGAAAATGTGTGTAAGAATAAGGCTGTGCCTTTGGGGGTTTACGCAAAAGCTAGCCCGAATTGTGGTATTTGAAAGGTTTCTATATTGTATAAATAGGTCTACCACCTGTTAGCTGTGTGATGTAAACAAATTTACTTAACTCCTTTATGTTGCAGTTTCCTCATCTATGAAATGGGGATAATAATAGGACCTAACTTAGAGAGTTTCTGTGACCATTCAAGGAGGTAATGTATGGAAAGCACTTAGCACAGAGTCTGGTGCTAAATAATACATAAATGCTGTATTACCATCATTGGTACTCTCAGATGAAGGCTTATAAAATAATAATCCTGTTCTAACAAGAAGTCAAGCATCCGAAATTGTCAAACTCTTACTCTCCCTCAAGTGACCCAGAACTTGAAACGCTCTCCATGTCAACTTTCTTATTTGGAGTAAAACAGACTAAGGCATTTTTGATAAAACTCCTAAATGTTCACAGGGACAACCGATTTTTACAAATTTAGACATAAGTAGGCAGGCAAATGCAAAAAGCTTCCTTAATTCTCTGAACTCACAAGAGTACAAATACATGATTACAAACATAAGATTATTATCGTTGTTTCTCGAACCGTGGTGATGGGTTGTCCCAGGCAATTTACACATCTAGCCTGGCTGCTGGCTGAGCCAATGTGTGAACTTGAGCTTATAGCCAAATAATTTAAGTTTGAATCAAGTTGCTAAATGAGAAACAAGCAAACCATAGAGTATCTCTTTCTGTCTACCCAGTGGCTCAGTCAGAAACAAAAGACACTTTCAGATGTCCCTGTGTCATTCTGTCATAGCCTCAAGGACACTGTCTTTGTTCAATGTCAGGAATTTGCTCTAGTTTCTGAAGTGGCTGCTCACCTCCTTGACAGAGTGCAGAATGATTCCTGTTTCCCTGTTGTTTCCTGAAGGATAAACACTGACCTAAAATCCCTTTTGTCAGTAAGTCTGGAAGGAACCCGTCTTCATGTGACTCTTTCCGGTCCTGTTGGGGTTGTTTGTAGCCTCAAAGGCCACAGCAGGATGTTTCTGTCCTAAGTTCCTCAGGGCTTCACATCCCTCAGATGTCCCTGAACAACTAAACAGAAGTGATGTAATGCTCTGGGGGTCTCCTAACCCACATTCATTGGAATCGAATACCTCCCTTTGTCTGACCACATGGCTTTGTCTTAGTAAATGGTGAACCATCTATATGTGTAGGCATAGATGTATGTATATTTATCTTGTTTGTATTTATATATTTGTATATACAATACAGTATACATATGTGTACATATATCCATACACGTGCATATATCCATGTATATGCACATACATAAAATGAGCGTGCATGTGTGTGTTCGGTACTTATCTACAACTACAGCTCCATACAAACATTTTGACAAAACTCTTTGGCTCATTGCTAAGGGCAACTTAACATTTTTGAGTGTCTACTATGTACCAAGTAACACGCCTGCGTCATATAATCCTGTGTGGTTGGTACCATTTGACAAATGTGTGAACAGGGCTGCCTCACATGGCCTGTAAATGCCTGTGCTGAGAGGTGAACAACTCAGCTGCCTCTGGCTCATGGCCTTTCTCTCCATTTCCTCTCCTGCTCTTTATTCAAGCTGCTCAAGGAAGCCTCTTCTCCTTCCTCCTAAAACTCCCGTCCTTTAAAACCTGCTAAGATTTGGTTTCTACCTGAACCCTTCCTTCCTTGTCCTCAGAGCTCTCACCTCGGTGGGGTGCAAGAGCCCCCTCAGACTGTCTCAAGCCAATGCCCAAGGGCCGGTTGTCAGCATCTCTTCCTGCTGCTTGGTCAGGAGCATCACTTTGAGACCTTGAAATTGGCCGCGGTCGAACTATTTCCAACACAGAAATCATCAAACAATATAAATCAGAGCTTTCCCTTGGGAAAGCCGGTTGTTAAATATTTACCTGCTCAACAAACTCCTTATTTGAAGTTTAAACTTATATCCATTTTTGATGTATTTATTCCTCTCAAGATTATTCTTTACATGGGCAAGGCCCATCTCTCAATTATATCACATGGACTTCTTGAGGGGAAGGATTTCATTCCTCTTCCTCTTTATCATCCCAAGACCCGGGGTTGTGGATCTAGACAGCATCACTGAACTCTTGGTTGATAGATAGTGATGCACAAAACGCAGGCTGATTCCTCTATGACATCATCAGTATCTACTTGTAGAGTTGGTCATTTCTGAAGTATCTATCCTGCTGTGCCCACTTATACCTAAAACTTGGTGAATGAAAATCCAGCTTCCCATCCTTTCTATAACCCTCCAAACTCCCAGTAACACCATTCTCCAGCTCTTCAGGCCTGGAGTAAGTGTGTCTTACTTTTCTCTTTCTCCATCTCTGTTAGTCTCCTAGGGCTACCAAAACAAGGTCCCCCAAACTGGGTGGCTTCAAACAATAGAAATTTATTCTCTCACTGTTCTGGAGCTGGTCATTCACAATCAGGGCAAGATCACGCATTCTCTGAAGGCTTTAGCTGTGATCCCTAAAAGGTTTCTCTATTGTACATGGCAACCAGCATCTGGGGTTGCTGGGTGATCACTGCTTTCTTGTCTTGTAGCTGCATCACTCCAACCTCTGCCTGTCACCACATAGCCTTCTTATCCTGGGTGTCCATGTGTCTCCGTACCTCAGCATCCAAATTTCCCTCCACTTAGAAACCAGTCAGATGGGATTTAAGGCCCATCTGCATCTAGCCTTTCTTCGTTTTAACTTGATTACCTCTGCAAAGACCTCATTTCTAAATAAGGTCACAGTTACAAATACCAAGGGTTAGGACTTGAGCATATCTTTTTGGGGAACACAATTCAACTCAAAACACCATCCCAGCTGTCAACACTTAATTTTTTGTTAATTAGCCCCTGATCTGCTGCTTCTCGAACATCAAGAATGTGGACACTCCTAAAGAACCTTCTTGGACTCTTTAAGGACAGATAGGAGCACACAGCTTTTCCCACGGGCTACCACCTGGACAGCCTTCCTGGCCATGTGACCACTTTCTAGATGGGTTTCTGACCTCACTCCATACAGCTCAGTGCATCCACTAATACCATTAGGGTTCGCCAGTCAACTCTACTGGTCCCTCTCCAGTGGCCTTTGCTAGAACATGATGTGCCATAAAATATTTATTAATTCAGCTGAACTGAATGGCTAGGCTTGCATGCTAATAAAATAATGTAGGAGAAAGCTCACTCCGAGCATCTTCCTCGGTGTGTGTTCTTTGGTTCATCTGCCTCCAAATCTCTATAGAATCTCTATAGAAATCTCTATAGAAATACAGAATTCTGAGCCCCATCCTAGATTCAGTAAATTAGAATTGGAGGAAGGGGATTTGAAAATCTACATAGTTGTAAACTGTTTTATTGAATAGTTAATAGTAAACATGGTTCAAATATTGTGTATAAAAGCATGTACACAGCATAGCATTTAGACTACTCCCCGAAACCCTCTCCCCTTTGTCCCCTAGATTATTCATTATTTTTCTGTATGCAAATATGCACAAGGTTTAACATACATTATTTCCCCCTTTGCAAAAGTTTAAATATATATATCTGTAACTTCTTACTCATTTTTTCATTTAACCCTAGATCCTAAAGATTCCTTCATATTAAAAGTACATAGCTACATATTCCCATTATTTTTTATGCTGCATAATATTCCATTGCATGGATCTACTATAGTTTAATGACCAATCTCTAACTGTTTTGTACTTGGGTTATTTCCATTCTTTCACTATTACAAACAATGCCCCAATAAATGACTGTCTGTGTATGTCATTAATTATGTGTACAGGTGTCTCCGTGGGATGGAAGTGGAGTTTCTGGGTCACAGTGTAAACACACCTGTAATTTTGTTAGCTGTTGCCAGCTACTTATTCACAGGGACTAGGCCAACAATGTGGGAGAATGTGTTTCCCTCACAGTGTTACCAACAGAGAGTGTCAGATGTTTGTCAGTGTGCAGGTTAGAGATGGTGTTTTACTATACTTTCAATGTGTACTTCTCTTATTGTAAATGAAGTTGAGCATCTTTCCCTGTTTGAGAACAGATCATCTACATTTTTAACAGAATCCTTAGATAATCCTTATGCACATAGCTCTCTTAAAGTTCCTGGCCCAAAGCCAAAGAACTAGAAAAAATATGGTGGAATGAATGCTAATGCTGAGAAATAGGTTCCTGTCCTATTTAGTTGCTGAGACTGTTAGCAGCTCTCCCAAAAATGTCTCCCACATGCACACACTCTCTCAGGGACCTGAACCCAGAGTGTTCACACAGCTTCATCCTAAACAGATCAACTAACAAATTTGTAAGGTGTGTCAGGTGTAGCCCATTACCCACTTCCAGGCTCAGTAAGAAGCTGTTAGGGGACATGGACGTGCTGGTGGGAGACAGGCTTTCTTTGGGGCATCATTGGTCAAGTTCTGTTCTCCTGCTTTGGGAAGATGCATCTCCTACAACTCAAGCCCAGTGTAGGGGCTTCCTGGGCCTACTTGGAAGGCTTGACATGGGACCCAGAGTTTGATTGACGTGAACACTGATATTTAATTCACATCTGAAAAGCCTAAAGGTGTGACACTGCAGCTGAAGCCTGAGATGTGGCTGCTTTGGGTCCATATGTTCTAGAGTGACCAACTATCCCTGGTTTGTCTAGGACTGAAAAATCTTTTGGGATGTGAGACTTGCAATACTAAAAACAGGTAAATACCAGAATGGTCGGTCACCAAGAGTGAGACAAACCTACATTCTTCCAAGGAACAGGATGTGGACTCTAGAGATATTATCTAACCACAAGTCATCTTGAAAAGATCCCCTTTCCTGAAAAGGAGCCCCTGGGAGGGCAAGGGGTGCCAACAGTAGGGCAAATACCCGAATGCCAGGCCCACACAGGAACCACAAGCAGCTAGACTTGGCGGTGTTGTCAGTGCAAAGAGCCACAGTGAGAAGTCCGCAGAAGGGATCTGCAAGGAGACTTAAAAGCACCCCGTTGAGGATGAGCTTGCACTTGCACACCTGCTAGAAGATGCCAATGGCAGGTCACATCTCTCCCAGCTGAAAAGGATCATGCCCTTTTCCAGCAGCCCTCTGTGGTGGGCGTTGACACAGGACCAAGGACATAGTCCCTGCTGCCAGAGTGCTGCTGGCAGAGAGCACTTAGCTGCCTAGGGATGGCTTGTCTCTGCAGAGAACCACCTGCTCAGAGCCACACCCCTTCTCCAGTGGCTGATAGATGTGGAAGAATAAAGGCCTAATCCCCTGACCACAAAAGGGAATAACTCTGTAGGGTGGTCCCAGACTCAGTACTCTCTGGGGTCAGATAAGGCCCCATCAGGACAATGTCACAGCTCAGTTTTACCTTCTGCCCTTCCTTCCCTCTCTCCTCTCCTCCCTCTCTTCCCTCTTCTCTTCTGTCCTTCCCTCTCCTCCTCTCCCCTGCTCCTCCTCTTCCATGGGTGATGCTGGCAAGGTTTCATCCAGAAGCATATAAAACAAATGGTACAAAATGAGTTGACTGGGACCAAGGAGGATGGGCTCACCCCCTGCTGAACTCAGTCATTCAATATTACCACTTACAGTAGCTTCGAGTGATTCTCTCTATCCACAAAATTGGTAAAGTAGTGCTATATCTGCTCCATATTTCACAAGGACTCCCAAAACAAACCAAAGGAGATTCAAACCCAGAGAAAAAGGCTGTTAAAGGTATAAAGGAACTATTTTTAAATTTATTTTTAAATTTATTAAATCTATTGAGGTGACATTGGTTTATATTATGTAAGTTTCAGGTGTGCAGCATAGCCCACCGAACAGCTGCTCAGGTGACCACAAATAGGCTTGGGGATTTTTGTTTGAGTCACTGAACCCAGTTAGTCATTAACTCAGTTTGCAAGGAAGCTTAAACTATCTACTTAATAGACATGACCCGGGCCCTGTGTTGGCCCTGAGCAAATGTGAAAGTTTGACCTCTTACCGGGACTTTTCCTGAACTTTCGAAGACCTCTAATCACATTTGGTCAGGGGCACATGTGATTTTTGAAAACGCACTTTACAAGTTTAGCTGGGATTGTGTCACTAATGGCTCAAGAACAGAAACATGAGCCTGTCTTTTCAGGAGTGTGACAGGCACGGGACAGCAGTATGCAGCCCCCCTACCCCCCAACCCGCCCCCAGGTCTCAGCAGGTGTTCCAGGCACTGGTGTATTTGAGGAGCTCTGGAGCCTAAGAAATGAATGTGTATCAAGTTACATTTTCACATCAAGGGTCAAAACAAAAAAAACACAGGTCAAAAGGAACCAGGAAAAGGAAAAAAAATACACATTATCCACAAAATGTATTTTTAAACATCTGTTTTTCCTGTGCAGCTGTCTGGCCCAATTCCTCCATTGAAGAGCAAACAATTTAAAATAATAATAATAATTAAAAATAAATCCTTTTTTTCCCCAACTTACCTCAGGATTAGAATATGTTAGGATAGGAAAGGCCGTCATAATTCATTTAACTAGACCCTTACCGTATGTAAGTGAAGATATTACACTAGAAAGGTTAGCTGGTGAGTGAGGGGACCCAACTCTGCTGATACAGGAGGTCCATCATGATAATCTCTTGTGTGTACATTCATTGTATTCTACAACCCAGCATCTCACTTGAGAATTTCCAAGTTCTCCAGTAGGTGGGACAGGTGTTATCTCCGCCATGTGAACAGAGCATTGAAAACATTAGGTGACTTCCTTCAAATCTCACAGCTGATAATTTGTCATACCCTGTACATTTTGAGACATAGTGCTTCCCATTGGGCCCTTTCACTGGCTCCACCCTCTCAGTGACCCCACCCTCTCTCTGACCCCACCCTGTCCCTGGTCCTGCCTTCTTTGTGGTCCCTCACATCCTGGCAGCCCCTGTCTCAGCCTTGGTGTGCTTGCCCACCTCATGCCCACCTGTACCTGCAGTGCCTCTGATAACAAGCCCTCCCATGTAGAGGCTGCTGAGGTGAACAGCAGAGTCCTGCAGGGCAGGGCTGGGGTCTCAGTTCCAATGTCAGCTGAGCTGGGTGATCTGTGTGGTCCCCTGACATCCAGCTTCCTCAAGTGTGGAGTGGGAAGCCAGGACTAGTCCACCTCTAAGGCTGCCTCCTACACGTCCAGACTCCGGCTGTGACACCACATCCACA
This sequence comes from Macrotus californicus, assembly GCA_007922815.1. Classification (NCBI taxonomy): domain Eukaryota; kingdom Metazoa; phylum Chordata; class Mammalia; order Chiroptera; family Phyllostomidae; genus Macrotus; species Macrotus californicus. The sequence goes on from VMDR010006615.1 coordinate 32,876, forward strand.
GTGTGGCTCAGCCGTGCAGCTCCCAAGGCCAATAGCATTCTTAGCTCACCTCCTTGACAACCCTTTACTTCCTTTTTCTAATAATGTGTCAGCTGATACTAAGAGCAGGCTCCCAGGGAAAGACATTACCATTATCTTTTTAAAGCTTTTTTAAAGCTTCAGGGTATTTCATGAAGCTTATTTCCAATGCAGAAGTTTTATTTTCACGAATGGGTATCGTGAATGAATGAATAAATGAATGAATGGAAAACATAAGTGTTTGATTCAGAATCCAGTTGAAATGCCACTTTTTTCAGGGTTGCATTCCCTTCTATCCTTGAGCCCCTTGTTATCTGCTGACATACTGTCTAGTAATTTTCCTCATCACAACCATGGTAAAATGATTATCTGCTATCATTTTTTTGATGATTATCTACTAGCATGAAACTATCTACTGTCCACTGACCCAGCTAGAACATAAACTCTTTTTCTCTTTATCCCCAGCACCTAGTAAAGTATATGACAGAGTGGAAGTTCAGTAACTATTTGTTGAATGAATGGTCAGCCTCCTGTCGGCTCTCAAAGTGGGGTTGGTCTGCAGATGAGCCGCAGCCAGCCTCCCCTGGGAACTTCACCGAACTGCAAATTCTGGTCCTCACCACAGCCTTACTGAATCAGAATGAGCACTGGGGGTGAGAGTCCAGCAATCTAAGTTTTAATAAGGTGATTGCAATGTCCACTCAAAGGCTCTGGTTAAATTGATTAAGGGTCAGCACAAGACTCTATCCCATGAGGGATCTGAACAACAGGCAGGGAGAAAGGCAGAAAGAAACCTGAACCTATATGGCTTTGGCAAGCACAACAGAGATGGGAAGGAGGGTGTGTGCACAGAATGGGGCTGCAGCTGCCTGGGCACAAAGGAACTGCCAACCCCAGCATACTAAAAACAGCTCTAGCCCCCAACGAGCTAAGAGTGCTGAGACATGACACTGTCCCCATGAACCTTGAGTGTGCACTTCCCCTAGTAACAAGCTTCTGGGCCTCTTAAGGTGTTTTTTTGGAGTAGCCAAGTACAATGGGGCCCAGATTTGTGACCCCTTTTTGAGAGAGATTGCTGGTCCATAAGACCCCATATAAGCATCCTAAAAATTTCCCTCTGGAGCCTGGGAAATAAGTCACCCACTTTTGAGTGTGGGTTGGCTTTAAGGATGACTGTTCATGATTTTTTAATCTGTTGTTTTCTCCCTCAACAGCTATTCAGCGGCTGGCTGTAAGTGCTGGCTGGTCATCTGAGGACTCCTGGCTCCAGACTGACCAGCTCAGCTCCACATTCCCTTTTTTCCAGAATTAGTTACCTTAAAAAACTATTTAGAAGTTTGATTTAAAAATTACACATTTTGTAGTGATTAAGATTATATAATACTCATATGAATACAAGAGAGGGAATGGATTTAACATAGAGGAGATTTGGACTCAGCCACTTGGATGACTATTTCCAAATGGACCAGGTTCAAGTTCACCATGTCCCCCCTGCCATTCTATTCCAGTTAGTGTTCCTCCCTCCCTGTCGCCACCCAATGACCTACTCCTCCCAATTCTACCCTCACTCTTTGTTACCCCAAGCACAAGCACGGTGCTTTTCTTGCCTGGAGCTCCCAGCATGCCACATGGTTGGGGCTCTGCCCAATGTAACCCTGTCAATAATTAGCTCATAGTTTAATAAACTAATTTTGTGACTTCTCACCACATATGAACTTCCAGTGTATTCTGCCCAGCCAAATTTGTGTATTTTGTATTACTCTTCTACTAAAAAAGGCCAATCACTGTATTTGTTTAGAAAATAAATTCATATTGAATACAGAGATTTCAATGGCAAAGAGAAGAAGGGTCCTAGTACGGAACAAATCATCATGTCCCAGGGACACAGCAGTAATACATCCTGTTATGGAAATGGTACACTGGAGATCAGGATGGAGAAGGGAGGCTTTTTAAATTGCATGAGTAGGTGGCCCAAGGCACGGCAGCCTCTATGTTTATTCATGACCATGGCCTCATGGGTGTTCCCTAGAACCCACTAGATGAGAGGGAGGGAATTTTTTAATGGGTTAGAGGAGCAAAATGCCAGATATCAAGTTTTATTTTCTAGAAAATTACCAAGTGATTAAAATATGCACAAAGTGTCCACAATGCCTTTGGAACAAAAGTCAAACTTCACTGCATTGCCATTCTAGTCTTTCGTTATCCGGACTGTTCGGGTCATTCTTCCTGATTATTTCCAGTAGTGACAATGTTCTCCCAGAGATGTTCTGAAGTCTATTTCCTGTGAGTAAGAAAAAACGACCAAAAGCCAGAAGCCCAAGCTGGCCTGTGAGTCCTTCTAGCCCACTATTATATTAAAAATATCATTTTTCATGGGTGTGTATTTATTCCCTATGGGTGTGTCCTGGATTCCTATCCTGCAAATATCCTTGATGGCTGCGGCAAACTCTTCTGATGAAGACCCAGTGCTTTATCCTAAACGCCCCCACTGACTCAGCTCAGCCCACAGGATGGATCATGCCTGAAACAGATGCTCTGTCTTCCCCAGGCCAAGCAGTTTCAGACCCCTCCCTGCAGATGAGACACTTCATCCCTTAGACACTAGAAGTACTTCCTGATTTCATCAGACAAGCTGAGATCTTTGTTTGGATGACATTCCCAATGTCTTGGCTTAAGCAAATACATCAAATGTGGGAGCTTAGTAAGCAGAGACCTGGTATATAAAGTGTAGCGTTAAGAAAATTCTGTTGGATTGAAAATAGCACATTCTTGTCCTAGTAAGCCAGCAACTTTAGAAGATGATTTTTCTAAAGGAAAGATAACATTATCGCAGTAAAAAGTCTTCATGCTCTAGAGAGGGTAACTGGAGAAATGTGAATGGCAAATAATATTTCTCAATAAGAACTTTAAGATGTAATTAAAGCCTCAAAGCAAGGATAGCTAGCCCCTTTTGAGATGTATGGTAGACCTATTGCTTCTGTGTAATCTCATTAGCAAAATCAGCACTTCTCACACTTGAACATGCAAGTATCTCCTGGAGGCCTTGTTAAGGGGAAGGTTTTGTTTCAGAAAGTCTCAGGTGGGGCCCTAGAGTCAGTATTTCTAACCAGCTCTATCTATTGCAAATGTGGTTGGCCTGTGGTCCACACTTTGAGCAGCGAAGATGTACACTGTTCTTAAAGCAGTGTTCCTCCAAGAGTGGTTGTTAGATCACTCCCATGACAGTCGCCAGGTGATCTGTTAAAAAGCAGAGTCCTGGCTTCACCACAAAATCCAGTGTCTAGAGTGGAAACCCAGGAATCTGTATTTAACAAGCAGCCCATGTGATTCTTACCAATGCTATTGCTTGAGAATGGGTACTGTCTAATAAAATGGGAACTTGGGATAACTAGCAAATGTGTGTTGGGAAGGCTTTGGCTGTGTGTTAGCGAGGCTTTTGTGCAGTCAACAGGAAGGGAAGGTGCCAAGCAGTTAAGTAGGTGGGGCATTCGTAGATCAGCACATGCAGGCCATTCAGGGCATCCAGATGATAGGGAAGGAGGCCGGATAAGCATTCATGATGCTATGACACTGTACTAATTTCTGCTGCTAAAATACACTTTAATTTTCAGTATTAAGCAGATGCTCCTCACTTAAAAAATAATTATGATTTGGGAAAAAATTGCAGAAAATTAAGTTTTTTCTTTTTTTCTCATCGACTTACCTGGTAATTTTAGAGTTCATCATCATTTATTTAGATTTTTCCATTGGTGGTACGGCCAATGTTTTAGCTCTTTTGTATTTCCATTGCTCAGTCCCCCTCTCTTTCATGAAGGAGAAAACAGTCCGTAAACAAATGCTGACTTTTACCAAATTTATTGCTTCTCAAAAATATAAAGTAAAATACCAGTAAATGTATTAAAGTTTGTATTTGGTAATAATAGCTAACATTTCAAGTGCATTTATTATGCACTTGGAACTGCGACAAATAAATTATAATTGTAGTTAATCCTAAATAAGAGATATGTGTCATTATTATCTCTGAGTGCCGGTGAGCCTCAGAGGGTCTGGTGAGCTGAGGAAGCCAATGTTCCTGGCTGGCTTTGGCCAGTGTGTCACCCTGTGTGCTGTGCTCTCTCAACCTTTCTTCCTTTCATAGAAACTTCCCAGGTTGCCAGAGCCACGCATTGCCCACTCCCTGTGACTTTGACCAAACCCAGACACACTGGCCCGGAGGAAACACCTGTGTTTGGCACCACCATCCTATACTGCGCAGAAAAACCTTACTTAAGAGAAGCTAAATGTAAACCCTTGATTTTTAAGCTTCTCACAGAGAGCCATCGTCATGTCACCTGGAGGAGGTGAAATTGGCAGAGGCAACAGATGACTTTACTTGGTGTCACCTTACAAATGATGAGCTCATTCTTCCCAAATCAATGACCATTGATGATGAAGGAGAAGTCAGTAGGTGAAATACATTTAAAATGGAGTTTTTACATAGGGCTTACTCCCAACTGGAGACTGTGTGCAGTTGTGGGTGGATCCAAATGAGGGCCTGACCTCCCTAGCCCCAAAGAGACAACCCTTGGAAAGACAGGGCTCACAAGTGCCACACTGTTACAGAAAGGTAGAGCAGGTAGAGATTAAGAGCAGGAGAATCTCTTTTGTCAGGCTTTAATATAGTCATGGCCACTGACTTTTGATACTTACATTAAAACTTTTTCATCTTTTTTAGTTTTAACCTTTCTGTTTGCTCATCATGTTTTGTACATTGTTGTAAGCAGCATATCACTGAGCATTTTTCAAATCCAGGCACGCAGTCTCTGCCTTTTGACTTGCAGGTTTATTGTACATTCATTTATTGTCATTTCTGAGATATTTGTCCAGGCAAAACCTTGGGAGTCATCCTTCACTCATCTCTTTCACACCGCACATGCAGTCCATCAGCAAACTCTACAGACTATAGATGTGGCCTTCAAAATCTAGCCAGGCTCCACAGTCTTTGTCACCACCTGGCCTTGTCCAAATTGCCTCTTACCCAGGTTACTGCAGTAGCCCCCAGTAGTCTCTACTTTTTCCTTTTCCAGTTTGTTCCCATCACAGCATCTAGAATGATCCTCCTTAAAGTAAAATTTAGATCATTTTCCTCATCTCAAAAAATCCCCCAAGGACTACCCATTTCACTCAGAGTAAAGCCAAGTCCACTCAGAGTAAAAGCCAAGTCTTTTGAGTAACCCCCAAGGTCCTATGTGATCTGATCCCGGGGCACCGCTGATCTAGCCTCTTTCTACTCTCTCCCCTGCTCTATGCACCCTCCTGGGGCACATCACAACCTCAGGGTATTTGCTTTTGCTGTTCCTTTGTCTGGAATGCTCTTCCCCCATAGGTCCACATGGTTCAATTACTTACCTCCTCATATACATTTTCTTAGCACTACCTTCTCAGTGAGACTGTCTCTGACAAGCTTTCTTCCATCCTTAACGTATCCTTTCCCCTTCTTGGTCTTGTGCTTATCATCATAAGGCATGCCACGTGATTTCTTTATTTGTGTTGTCTATCATGTTTTCCTCCACGAGGATGGGAGTTTTATGAAAGCATGTATCTTTCTATATTTTGTTTACTATTATATCGCTCATTCCTAAAATAGTAACTGGCTTTTAAAAGTAGGCACTCTATGGTATAAGTGTTGACTGAATGAATTTGGGGTTTTTTCTACCACCTTTCTATGCTTTTTTTAATCCTTTCTTGCCTTTTTTTTTTTTTTTGGACTGATTTTTTTTTTTTGGTTTTAGCTTTTAATTTATTCTATTTTACTTGTTTGAAAGTTTCTGTTCTTAGGGTGGCTAACCTTTCCATTTTAATTTTTAATTTTACTCTGCATATTTTTAACTGAATCTAATCAGAATCTATTTAAGAATCTAATCAGAATCTTAACCCTGCAGAACAATATTGTTTTTACCTTTAAGCAGATTTCAGACTGGTTTCCTTGATCATCTCCATTTTCCTAAGATATGAATATTCAATAGTAAAACTAGTAGTTGTTACAAAGAAAGAAAAGAAAGAAACAAACAGAGAAAGAGGGAAGCACCCGTCTCCCCAGCTGCTCCCGTTCACTGCCGTAGAGCTGCAGCGCAGTGTTCTAACATTTCTCCTTGACCTGGGGGTTTATAACCATAAATTCCACCTTCCCTGATGCAAATAAAAAGGAATTAGGAGTGGCAATTTGATGTTTGATATATCTGATATATATATTTGATATATGTATTTCTTTATTTTCTTTCTTTCCTTATACTTTATGTGTAGTCTTTATAAACAACAACAAAAAATGCCTGTCTTAGTCTTTTTATAGGAGAATTCAGTCTAAACATATATTTTTAAATATGTATATAATTTTAAGATTTTATTTATTTATTTTTTAGAGAGGGGAAGGGAGTGAGAAAGAGAGGGAGAGAAACATCAATATGTGGTTGCCTCTCATGCACCCCATATTGGAGACCTGGCCTGCAACCCAGGCATGTGCCCTAGACTGGAAATCAGACCAGTGACCCTTTGATTCCCAGGCTGGCGGTCAACCACTGAGCCACACCAGCCAGAGCTATTTTTAAATATATTTTGAATTGTATACACTATTACAGTTGTCCCCACTTTTTCCCTCTTTTCCCACCTCCTCCCAGGCCCACCTCCCTCCTCCCTCAGGCCATCACCACACAGTTGTCCAAGTCCATGGGTCATGTATATATATGTTTTTCGGCTAATCCCTTCACCTTCTTTCTTCCAGCTTCCCTCTCCCCTCCCCAGCCCACTCATATTTAATGGACTTACCAATAAACTTAATTTTAACCCTTCCCTCTGACTTTGTGACTTGTATTTATTTCACTCATTTTTGTTCTTTCTTCCTTTTCTATCTTTTTTTTTTTTTTTTGGTTCTGTCAAATTATCCTTTCTTCCCAATTTCCCCCTAGTTGCAGAATTCCAATTCTGTCTTATAATTAGGCTAAAGGTGATTGCTTCTGTCCCTGTACTCATAATCCAACCCTTGATTTTCTACCATTACCATGAAACCCATACAGCCAGACAGCGCCGATATCCACCACTGTTCATACTTAGGTCGTAGGGGTCTGAGGAGCAGATACAGGCACAAGGGGCAGAACTGATGAATCCTTTCCATAACTTCTAAACTTTCTGTCCACTATTATCTAATAGCTTTTCACGTAAAATTTCTCCATTGATCTGGTCCCACTCTTGATAAAGACTAGAGAGTGGTCCAAAAGTAGGCTCCCAGCCAGGAGTGGAATGTTCCAGTGAAAAGCTGACATGAGAGGGAATGTCAGGGCAGGCTGGGCGACACAAATGCAGAATGGGGTTCCCTCCCAGCTCCTAACATGGTAACGACTGACCAAGCCGACTGTGTGAGAAAGAAAACCGCTATCGGATAGGATTTTACTAGCAAAAGGTGCTATCTTTTTTAGGAATTATTTACTCTCTATTACTATAATATTTGTATTTTATGTTCAATAAAATAGGTGCTTTGGGCAAGAAAGGTGAGCAACAGAACAAGTAATGCAAAGAAAGTTGAAATTGTCTTGATCCCACTCTCCGGAGAAAACAATTGCTAATCTTTAAGTGTATTTTCTTGCAATGTTTTGGGCTTTTTTCTGTGTTCACGTTCATTTAGATTTTGCTATTCTCGCTTACTGTGTGACTTTGATCTCGTTATTTCTCTGAATTTCACGTCCTCTTCTGAAAAGTTGCTATAAAAATAGCAGTAACTCACAGAGCTACACCAGAGTTAAATAAGGTGAGGCATGCACAGTGTTCTGTATGGACCCTACCAGAGTAAACACTTGGTAAATGTTAGCTTTCTCCTCCTCCTCTTCCTTCTTCTGCCTCCATCGTTGTGATGATAAAGCCTTTCTCAGATTGCTAACCTTATGCCTTATAGAGTTGAGAGGGGAAGAAAAAGATAATGACCACAAATGTCATCTTTGTAAACCAGAGGCCCCCAGTTTAGTATATTATGCCAAGATTTACAATATAGAAGACCAAATGTTTCCTCTTTCAAAAAACATTTTGCAGTCACTACCATATTTACACAAGTTAGCTGGCTTTTAGAGGAATTCAAAAGTATTTAAGATAATACCTCTCCCCTTGGGTTCTAATAATTGGTTTCCTAAATTATTTCCTAGGAGGGCTCTAGGAAATAATCAAGTCATACTCTAAGACTAAGATATCAAACATTGTATTATTGATACATATATCAGAAAATAAATCAGTGGAACATATTACAGAGTCCAGAAGCAAATCCTTGTGGATATGTGAATTTAGTTAGTGAAAACCATAGCATTTTAAGTCAGTGGTAAAGGAAATATCAATAAATAGTGTTGACAGATGCTAAGATGGAGGTGAGATAGGTGGGAGTGGAGTCCACTTCTCCCTTCACACGGGTGAAACACCTAGCCAATCTTCTGAGGAACAGAGTGAACAGCCAACGGTATCCCAGCATATGTGAAGATTGGAGACCCAAAATTGTAGAGGAAATTGAAAAAATCACACGTGAGATAATAAAACCTAGAGCTGTAAAAAGACCAGAGCTAGACCCAAAGAAGGGTCATCCCAACAGCTGAGACAAGTAAGTGGGAGCTGTGAACACCAGCACACCTGCTAGAAGAGGAAACCCACCAACAAAGGAATCAACAACAGATAACAACAGAAGAAGATGAAAGAGGGAGTGGAAGCCACACTAACTCAACCCAAGACCGATCTGGAAATACAACTAATTGGTTGAGAAATTACTCAGAACAAACAATTGAACAAGAGTGAGAGAGAATCCTCAAAACCTTGTACATACGGAAGAACCAGCTTCAACACAACCTGCCCACACCTGCACAAAAGAATACAAGACGTGGGGGATGGAGTGACCCTCAGTTAACCAGCTGGAGGGAAAGACTCACCAAAAAAAGACCCAATGACAATCAAAACTCAAAGACATACAGAGAACCAACATAAACCACAGCCCAAGACCAGTGAGCTCAGGAGATCAAGGAGACTGCACCACTGTATCTCACAGGGCTTCTACCACAGAAGTTCACATCATAAACCCAGCGAGTCAGAACAGACCAATTTAAAAAGCAGAGACTACCAAGAAGAGTCTCACAAACCATGGGCAGACAAAGAAAAAATCCCGAAATGAAAGGAAAGGAGGAAGCCTCAGAAACAATGATAAATGAAAGAGAGGCAAGTCAGTTGTCAGATATTGAGTTCAAAGCAATGGTTATGAGGAAGCTCAATGAGCTCACAGAGAATTACCAAAAACTACAGGGAAACTACAATGAACTCACTGAAAACTATATCAACATGAAAAAGGAAATACAAAGTATCAAAAAAGGGCCAAGAGGAAATGAAGAATACAATTTCTAAACTGAAGAACACAATAGAAGGAATCAAAAGCAGGCTCGATGAAGCAGAGGATTGGATTAGTGAGCTGGAGAAAAAGGTAGAGGAAAACACCCAGAAAGAGCAAGAAAAGGAAAAGAGGCTCAGAAAGAATGAAGAAGGATTAAGGGAAGTGCAGGACAACATGAAACATAACAATATCTGTATAATAGGGATACCAGAAGGAGAAGAAGAAGAGCAAGGGATAGAAAACCTGTTTGAAAAAGTAATGACAGAAAACTTCCCTAATTTGATGAGAGTAAAAGTCACACAAATCCAGGAAACTCACAGAGTCCCAATCAAGAGGAACCCAAAGAGGCCCACTTCAAGACACATCATAATTAAAATGGCAAAATTCCAAAACAAAGAGAGAATCTCAAAGGCAGCAAGGGAAAGACAGGCAGTAACATACAAGGGACACCCCACCCCCAATAAGACTAGCAACTGACTTCTCAATGAAAACTCTCCAAGGCAAAAGGGAATGGCAAGAAATATTCCAAGTAATGAGAACCAGAGGCTTGCAACCAAGACTACTCTATCCAACCAAGGCTCTCAATTAAAGTGGAAGGCCAAATAAGGAGCTTCTTGGACAAAAGAAGCCTCAAAAAATATACTACCTCCAAACCAGCTCTGCAAGAGATGCTAAAGGGCTTTGATAACAGGAAGAAAAACAGTGAAAGAGAGAGGAACACCAGAGAGGAAAACATGGCAATGAATAAGTACCTATCAATAATAACCTTAAACATAAATGGATTAAATGCCCCAATCAAAAGACACAGAATAGCTGAATGGATAAGACAACATGACCCACACATATGCTGCCTATAAGAGACCCACCTCAGTACAAAAGACCTACATAGACTGAAAGTGAAGGGCTGGAAACAAATATTCCAAGCAAATGTACAGGAAAAAAAAGCTGGTGTAGCAATACTGATATCGGACAAAATAGACTTCAAGAGAAGAGCCATAAAAAGAGACCCAGAAGGTCACTTCAAAATACTCAAGGGAAGAATCCATCAAGAAGACATAAACATTGTAAATATATATGCACCCAACATAGGAGCACCCAAATACATAAAGAAAACCTTGGAGGACTTCAAGAAAGATATTAACAGTAACACAATTATAGTAGGGGATTTTAACATGCCACTGTTAGAAATGGACAGACCTTCCAAACAAAATATCAACAATGATATTGCAGCATTGAACAAAGCCCTAGATGAAATGGACTGAACTGATATATATAGAGCCTTTCATCCCAAAGAAGCAAAATACACATTCTTTTCAAATGCACATGGAACAATTTTCAAAGATAGATCACATGATAGGACACAAAACAAGCCCCAACAAATTCAAGAAAATTGAAATTGTATCAACCATTTTCTCCAACCACAAGGGACTGAAACTAGAAACCAACTTCAAGGAAAAAACCCCAAAACACTCAAACTCATGGAGATTGAATAACATGCTATTAAACAATGAATGGGTCAACAATGAGATTAGGGAAGAAATCAAAAAGTTTCTGGAAACAAATGAAAATGAACACACAATAATCCAAAACTTATGGAACACAGCAAAGGTAGTCCTGAGAGGGAAGTTCATAGCGATACAGGCCTACCTAAAAAAGATAGAAACATTTCAGATAAACAACCTAACCCAAGGCCTATAAGCATTTGTTGGAGAGGATGTGGAGAAAAGGTAACCCTAGTGCACTGCTGGTGGGATTGCAGACTGGTGCAGCCACTGTGGAAAACAGTATGGAATTTCCTCAGAAAACTAAAAATGGAACTGCCTTTTGACCCAGCAATTCCACCGCTGGGATTATACCCTAAGAGCCCTGAAACACCAATCCAGAAGAACCTATGCATCCCAATGTTCATAGCAGTACAATTTACAATAGCCAAGTGCTGGGAGCAACCTAAGTGCCCATCAGTCAATGAGTGGATCAAAAAACTGTGGTACATTTACACAATGGAATTCTACGCAGCAGAGAGAAAGAAGGAGATCCTACCCTTTGCAACAGCATGGATGGAACTAGAGAGCATTACGCTACATGAAATAAGCCAGGTGGTGAGGGAGAAATACCACATGATCTCACCTTTAACTGGAACATAATCAACAAAAGAAAACAGCAAACAAAATATAGCCAGAGACATTGAAATTAAGAACAATCTAACAATAGCCAGAGGGGAGTGGGGAGGGCAGAGTGGGGGGAAGGGTTTTCAGGAACCACTATAAAGGACACATGGACATCACCAAGGGGGAGGGTGGGAGA
>VMDR010006616.1:0-44569 GCA_007922815.1 Macrotus californicus
TTAGACACTGAGAATATAGACCTTGTAATTAGGGATTTTGTGGTCAAGTTCAGATAAGTCCATCAACAATAACAACCCTGATGGTGAGGATGCGTGTAGACATTAGTGTATGGCACTGTGTGCATGTGACAAAGACTATCTAAGTCATCCTCAGCGAGATAAGTGGTTGGGCGGGGGGCTTCTAAGTGGAGGTTAACTGCTAGGCACACAGACACAAAAAAGGGTTATATATGTTTTCTGTCCTCAGAGAGTTTGCAATTAAATTAGTATTTTGGCATCAAAAGATGCCTAAATGTCCACAGGGTGCTATGTTAGTTCTTTATATGTTAGACTGTCACCCGATTTCCTTAGCTATGACACAATTACTATATATTATTCTTCAATTTAGTCTGAATTCCCATCTTGCAATAAAAATTTTCTTAGGAGTCTAGAGTGGAAATGGTTCAAAATCTGAATACCGATATGAAACTAGGTGAGTGAGGATTTCTCCTTGACTTCTCCTGGCCTCTTCTGCATTTACCAATAGCAACACTTGTTACAGTTCAGGCAAGATGCTGGGTGTGATGTGGGAAGCAATGAGGAATTTGGAGATGTAGAGGACAGAACACAGTGACATTAGTGCTTGCAAGGACTATGAGCTCCGGAGGTTTAGGGCACAGAGAGAAGGGAAGAGATTTACAGGTGCAAGCGGTGGTGCACAGAGAAGAATAAAACATGGAGAACCTGATGTCAGTGCGTTAGGGCTCTCATTTTCTCCCTTACCGACCCCAGGCCTGACTTTTGCTTCTAACTTATATTACTTTACCCTGCTTCTTAAAGGAGCAAAATGATCTAGAATACGTGTGTGTGTGTGTGTGTGTGTGTATTCACACATATGTATATATATAGGTATATACATATATATAAATATATATATAATTAAGGTTTTGGAAGGAACAAGATAAATAAGTTACATTCATTAAGATATTTTCGTAATTAGCACCTCCTTCAAGAATTAGATCCGCTAGGTTTTATTCCTTGTTCCTCCTCTGAAATTGATCTTCCTGACTGTATTTTCTTAGCATTTTAATGGGATAAGAATCCTCGTTATCCTTGCAGTTTAAAGAGGTGTCCTGAGACATCATTTCCCACAGCTTGAGTAGTCAAGAAATCTAATTCTCAAAGAAGAAGCATGGATGTTATTCTCTTTGTGATCCTTGAGAAACGTTTATCGTCTGTTTGCTCTACTGAGGAGCCAAATGAGCAGTGAGAAAAACTCATCTTCGTAGATTCGGAGAGAATCTCTTCTGTGCAATTTGGAGGAAGGAAACAGCTCCTAAATGGACAGCTAGTTCATTGAAGAATCTGCTCTTTATGCTCAATAGTGGTGAACTTCTAGGATAGAAATAGGACCTAGAATCCATCTCAACGGCACTTAAACTTAGAACTCGATGGGTAGCAATTAGGAGAAATTTAAAGCATACCCGGGAGGCTCCAAAAGTAAATATTTCTCTGGGCAGATGTGTTATAGCCAAATTAACTAGGTGTTTGTGCAACTGCAATGAATCGGAGAGATAACAGTCTTTATTGCCTGTAGATGTAGCCTCTGATTTCAAAATACAAGTGGTGTTAAATGTTCCCAGTAGAGGTTCAAGTAGTTTGCTGAGCAAACCATTGCTGCTGCCAGGTTATAATCTCACTGCCTTAGGTTATTTGTCCAATTCTAAGTAATGAGGTTCCCATCACCCTCCATCTGAGGTGTGTTTATCTTAGGAGAACTTGGGTCAAATTGAACTTAAATTTCACTTGATCTTTTTCTCCACTAAGAACCATTCCTAGAGGAGTGAGACACAAGAGTTGTTTTTTTTTTTATATATTATTCTTTGTTTAAAGTTTTCTCAGGAGAACAACAAATGACCTCCCCTGTTAGGTTGGCTGGGTAACTTCGGGCGATGCCTCCAGTCCCTTGCAGGTTGCCTCCAGGTGAGAAAGCTGGAAAGAGGATGCTGCGGTCTAAATGCTCAGATCTGTTCTGTTTTCATCCAAAGACCACGTGACTGGAGCAGCCCTAGTGAGATCCCTTCCAGCGTAGAATAACACAAGAGGGGTAATGAGTGGAGGCTGAGGCCACAGGGACCAGAAGGAAGAAACAGGGAATGCCTGTAAAGCAGTAAGCGGCAGGTATCTGTTCTGGCTTTCCATACTTGCTGTTACCTTTGCTGTGATTTGCTGCCATTTCACCCAAGGCAAAGACTCTACTACAAATGGAAATGGTCCAACCTAGGCCAGAATAAGGCTGGGATCTGATCATAAAAGGCCCTGAACATCAGGTTGAGTTGGGATTTTACTCCATACGCTACTAAGACGTGGTGGTTGGGAGTCATGGATGATAATAATGTGGTCAGCTTAAGGCAGATGTTCACATGCGCTCATCACTTAGTATGCTCCAACCCTCATGCTATGTGCTTTTGTATGTATGATCGTAATTTATATTTTCAATAAGCACATAATCTTGGTATTACTCTCCCCCTAACAGATGAGCAAAGAGAGTCAGCCCAATATCACATGGAAAGTAAATGGAAAAGCTTGGGCTAGAACCCCATCTGTTTTATTCTGGCCACCCTAATTTATCTATGGTCAGCACGACTGCTATGAAGGCATGTCACCCACAGGCATACGAAATGGCAAGCATTGTCCCCAACTCACATACATGAAAAATCCTGAAGGAGGCAAGGATCCCCGGTACCTTGCCTGAAAGCGTTCAATACCTTCTTGTTGAGTGAGTCAATGAACGGGATGAAATTTAAACCAGGTTTTGAAGTAGGTATGATTAGGAAGAAGTAGATCTTAGTCAAAGCATGATTATTTAATTGTGGAATGGCTGGAGAGTTTGCCACTTCACATCCTTTTTTATTCACATCTCTAACTGAGACCTAAAATATGAAAGACTTTAATCACCGTCCTATTTTGTTAAAATAACCCTTCTATGTGAAACAGCTCTTTTAAACTTGTCTTGTGTCCTCTCATTTTCATTCATTCTCTCAATTAGTATTTATTAAAGTACTGTGTCTAGGCACAGTGCACAGGAGAGTTAGGCAGCAAAAGGCTGGGGTCTGATCATAACAGTCCCTGAACATCTGGTTGAGTCGAGACTTTCCTCAATAGGCTACTGAGCTGTGGTGGTAGGAAGTCGCGGGTGACAATAAATGGATGGACTATGTGTTCAGAGCAGTTAATATTATCCCTGTTACAGTGGCAGACCCTGAGTCACAAAGTGGCTGTGTGACTTGTGTGGGAGCACAGAATATCTGAGGGCAGAAGCCTTGTGCTCTGGACTCTAGAGCTTTGCCCACCATCTTTGGTCACAGTCTTTCTCACAAAGGCCACAAATGCTCTTACCAAAAACTAGAGGCAAGGTAAAAGAAAAGGGATCACTAGGAACTTCTACCATGGACTCTGCACAGAAGAGCCCCGTTTATACCAGTAGAAGAAGAACACATCTGAGCAAAAGGCGTTCAGAAGTGAGAGAGGCCTGACCAGAGGAGCGGAGAGCTGTTCTGATGATCTCGTGTGCAAGAGATTAAAATCAACCCTGAAACTTGTATTCATTTCATTGACTCAAATGAGGTTAGCTCTCTTAACCTTCACACTGACCTCTTTGGTCTGCTGGTGGGAGTTACGTCCATCTCTCTGGAATTTTCTGCCAGGATGGTGCTGACCTCCAGGCATTGCTTTGGAACCAAACTTCTAACTGACCCTTCCTGATAGTTGGCCCTAGTGGCTCCTGGGTTTTTGAAAAAGAATAGAGAATTCCAAGGCTTTCCAGAACTTCTATATATTCCAAGCTCTCTATTTTCAAATTAATAATTGAACTGTTCAGGTTTTACAGATGCTTAGGTAAAATTATAAAAGTTAAATGTCCTTAACAACTACATAAGGATAGAAGAAAGAACACATCCAGTACTTGCTTTTTCACACCTCATGTCATCTCATATTCACGGTGCTCCCATGAGGTAGGTGTTCCTCATTCCCTTTTTAGGGATGAGGAAAATGAAGCTCAGAGACTTTGGGTCACTTGCTCAAGACCCCTTAGCTGGGAAGTGGGGAGACTTGGAACCAAACCTGGATCTCTCTTGACTCCTGTCCACTGCCCTTCAGGAGAGTTCTTAGCTGGAGAACATACAGAAACTTCAGACCTAGAGTCAAAACCAATGATAAAACCATTCACTGTGAAAATTAGAATAGAACAAAAGTGTGCAAAATATTTAAATGCAAGGACAGAAAGTCTTCAGCAATGTGCATAAGTATTTTGCATATAGGCATTTCTTCTTTCATTCGACATCATTTATTGAAGGTCTCCTGGGTGCCAGACATTCTGTTAGCAGCTACAGATACGGCAGTACATAAGACACAAGTGAAGCTCCTGCTTTTGTAAGGCTGTCACTCTTGAGAAGAAGGTAGACCCCAGGTAAATGAACAAGCATACAGACAGGATGGTTTCAGACAGGTTGGGTCAGGAAAAAAAAAAAAAACAAGGAGGGGGAGACTTTGGGTGGGGTGATCAGAGAGGGGAACTGTTCTCTTGAGAGGTGATGTTTGACCTGAGGCCTGTGTGACAAAGGAAGAACCAACCGTGCAGATATGTGGGTGAAGGGGCATCAGAGAAGAAGGCTACTGGCCAAGGGAAAGGCAAGAACAAGGGCCGAAAGCAGCAATAAGCTTTACGTGTTCAATCAGCGGGAAGAATTGCAGGGTAGCTGGAACCTGGTGATAAATCACCAGTACTTTAGTGAACTGAACTTTTTAACTATGAAGACTTGGCTTTCAAAATAAAGAGATTATCAAGCAGAAGAGCTGGATGAGGAGAACAGGAGAAAACCTTAGAGAAGATCTAGAAAGGTGATGATCTTGGCAAAGTTCCTAAGAGAAGCACGATGTTTGGATCCCTTTAGGGTCTCCTTCGGTGAGTGGGGGGGGCCCCAATGTCATTTAATTGGAATTATCCTACAACAGCTCAGTGGTTTACAACCAAAACACTGTCCATACATGAAATCTGCACTTTTCCAAAGCACTATTACAGTGGGAGATTTGATGTGGCCCCAAACCTGCTGGGACCTGAAAAGCGAGTGTAGACTCCCATCTGAAGATGCTTCTCCAGTGAATGAAATCATGACTGGGAGACAGAATGAAGTGTGGAGACGGGAAATCCATTCCTGGGCTTTTTCACATATTTTGGTGAAATGACAGAGTCACTTTAAACAAGGGAAGATAAAATCAAATAGGAAAAGGAGTCTTGCGTCCTCATGATTAAGAATAAGGATCCTGGAGTCAAACGACATGACCCAGTTTCAAATCTGTCTTCCTGATGGTGTCACCTCTGGCAGGTTACTTGGTCCTTCTAAGACTCAGTTTCCTCATCTTCAGTTTGGGGAGATAATAGCACTTAGCAATTTAGTAGTAGTTATTTAGAATTGTTACGAGGATTACATGAAATGTCACATTTAAGTGCTCAGTGAACCATCAGCCATGAGGAGAATAATCTGAAAATGGTACCAGTTGTTAGCGATAAGCTGTGGGGAGTCTCAAAGTGTGTGATTGTGTGGGGGAGACAAACAGGGGTCAGAAAGCAGCTCTGAGCGTTTGGGGCAGGTCACCGCGTAACTGGAGCTAAGCACGGCGGTGCCTGGCAAAGCGTTGCTCCCACTGGGCCTTCATTTCCCCGCCTGCAAGTGGAGGTGGTGGCAGGGCAGTAACGTGAAAGTTCTCACGTGCACTTGGCCTTGAAAATCTCCTGTGTGATCAGTCAGTCCCACCGACCTGGCATTGGATTGTGATCCAAACCTAGGGAGCCCAACCGTCCCGGTCTGCCCAAGGTCGAGGGGTTTCTTGGGATGTAGAATTGGCATGTTCAGTGCTAACAGATAGTCTCAGGCAGACTGGGAAGGTCGTTCAGCCTCCTGCAGTGCTGCTCCCAGGAGAAGGCCAAGGAAGGGAATGAGAAGAAGCCGCACTTACACAGTGTCTGACAGGCGTTCTGGGGTTCTCCCGTCATCCCCACCCATCACTTTGTTAAGGTCAGGTCTTTGCTGACAGTGTGGTCTTGGTCCCTTCATTCGGAGGGGGACAGGAGTGGAAGGAGAACTTTTCCCGTTGTCACCCACAATGCTCTTTCGGGATGCATAAAAATGTAAAAAGGCCTCCATGTTCAAAGCTAAGAAAGCACCTTCTAGAGCTGACTGACTTGAGTGCTCATAAGGAGAAAAATAATATTTTCCTTCTAGTCCCAACCGCACCTATTGAAAATTCCAAGGTTTCCCCAAAGGTCTCCTGAAGTGACTTTGGGACAGGACTGGGGGCACTTCATGCCGTGTGCTTTCCTGTCCCATCAGCATATGGTGAATGGTCCTTTCCTCCTTGTCTGCCCCTCACAAACTTCTCCTCGGTCCAACCAGGGGACCCCATGCTGAGGAGCTTCTCCTTGCACCCTGCAGGTGGAGTTCAAGGCTGACCTTCCTGTGACCCCACCTTACTTTTTTTTCAGAGTTCTACCTGAGCCCTTAATAGCTGGGCTGTAACTGTTTAGTCACTGCTTGTTCCCCATAACTCTCAGAGTTCTGTGAAGGCCAGCACCTGGTGCCAAGCTAACGGTGGGCCCAGAGCTGTAGTTTGTGTTATATTAAAACCCAGTGCCCAGAACAGCTGTTGAAACTGCGGGACGCATCCTGCCCTCTGTCCTGTCTGCTGCTTTGGTTCATTAATGCAAAACCTTCCAACACTCTTCTTTTCCATGGGAAAAATGGAACCCATTCACATAATTTCACACTTTAGTCTGTTTAGCTTGAGTCCCAGGTTTTCTGGTGTCGGGGCACCAGTATGACGTGAAAGAAGCAAAATTGCAACACAGTAAAACAGCCTTGTGGAATGGACACTAAACCAGGGCCAGTCCCATGGCATGTAGCATCGACACGTGCGGGTTCTAATCGGACACTAATTATGGCCACAGAAGAACTGAGCTCGTTTCCCCTGAGAAGGGACTGGCACGGTGCTATGAATGGTCTGAAAATCCACACTCATGACTCTGTGCACATCCATTCGTTCAGAAGATCCTGAGAGCCAGCAAAGACGATGCTTTCTTTTGACATGGCGGCGTGTTTATTTGGCATGTTGTCGGCTTTTAAATGGGTATCTTTTGTGTGAACTGTTAGCCCCAAAGAGGGAGTGCTAAAGTGCTGAAAATGATAGAAGAAACATTTAGCATCTCTGCTTTGGTGCCTTTGCTGGACTGCATGGGGGGATGGGGGTCAACTGGATGACAAGACGAGGAATAAGACACAGAAACCTCAGCACATGTGCCCTGCGATCCACCAACGGCCAAACCCCTAAGCTGCAACTGGCCGAGACATGTGTCCCCATTTCAGGTCTGCAGTCAGTGTCCTCATCCTGGCTGTAGGAGGAAACCCTAAATAAGCATCTGCCTGTTCTACCAAGGGGAGCAGGAAAGGAAAAGCGAGCAAAAGAAATTCAGTATGCTAGCAAAGGGCACAGATTTAGGAGTCACACAGAGTAAGTCTCAATAAATGAAACGTGTTCATGTTGCTGTTGCGGGCAAGTGCAGACTAGACGAGACCTAGGCACGGATGCAGTGGCGGTCCTCGGGGCTGCCCAGCTCCACAGCCAGCCCCATCTCACAGAGCCAGCCTCCGCTGCTCTCTGACTTTCCCTTAGCTTTACTCGTTCACTGATTCTCTCACTTTATTGCCAGTTTTTTGTTTTCATTTTCTGAACAGAAACTAAAATGCCACGTATGTCGCCCTTTTGCTGTTACATGGCTGAGCACACTCCTTGCTAGACTGTTGGTTGCACTTTGAATGGGTTGATTCCCGCCAGGGGTAAGATCCTGCAAGGCCCTCTGGCTCACCTTCCATTGTGATGTTCACCGTGGAATGCTGGTCCTAGAGAAGTCGGAGGCTGCTGGTTTTTGCAGCCCTTCCTTTGTCTTTCTCTACCCCTCCCCTGCCCCCTCCAAGGGTTTCATGTTCTTTGGGAAGTGAAACATGGGCTGAACCCTTTCTGACAGGTTAGCAATCCCTACTTATGTGACAGACTGTTGGATAAATAACAGTTTAGTTAAGCAGAAAGTAAAGGCAAAAGAGAAATAAAATACATATTAGAGTAGAAAAACTCATTAACATTGGCATTTTGCCGTTTCCCCCCATTAACCTCAATTAACCGCACAAACGTCAGACTCTGGCATTCGATGTGAAAAGAATATGGCTTCATGAACTTGTAATGTTTCATGTTACGAGTCCAGAATAATTAGCATAGCTCATAGTTCTATTTTGAGTTTATTTGGAAGCCTTTCCCAAAAGGCATGGAAACTTATGAAAGCTGTAACATAAATGCTACGTGAGCATTCTCGCATCTGTGGAGCATTTCCTGCTTTGGGGGGTGCACGTGTACGTGAGCCCACACACACTTCCGTAGGTGTTTCCCATAGCATAGTTCACTTGTCCGATAAACTAATACGTATTGATTGCCGTCCCTATGCCAGGCGCTGTGCTGAGCACGAAAGGCACAGAGATTAGCCGAGCCTCTTAAAAGGTATCCCTGTAATGAACATTAAATGAATAAAAACATGGTGGCCCTGGAGAGGCCATGGGGCTATTGAAGAAAATAAGCATGCAAACAGGAGACACTGTGATAAAGCTATAATGGAATTGTTTATAAAGTTCTTTACTAAATAGCCCAAGGGACCTACACGTTCTCCCAGATTGACAGCGTGTTCCCCCAATGAATTGTAAAGGATTCCAGCTCCTCCTTTCTTTCCACTCATAAAGAAAAAAAAATTGTAAGTTACTCCTAGTGAGGAAGAGGCGGCTTCCCCATTAAATCATTGCTATGTTTCAAAGGAAGAAACTGAGGCACACAGCAATTTTAAAGACTCCCACAGAGTTGCTACACTGATAAGTGATTAGGCATAAATTTCATCATTCTTGCAATAGTTGGTCCTTCTTCCCAAAGAACAGAAAGACCATGAAATTTCATTAATTCAGACTCTCACTGAGAAGGATTTTATAGCATCTGAAAATGCATGCTCTAGAATATTCCAAGGAACACATGTTTACTATTTTCCAATGAACACATAAGGTTAATGTTACCATTAACGAAGTGCTGCCAAACAAAAGACCTGCTTGGACAGTCTCTGAAGAATAGTAACATAGGTTGTTTGCAATTAAAACATCAAAATGGTGGCTGTTAAAATTAGAGTGCTTTGCGGATGGTTTGTTTCCAGTACATTCAATATTCCCCTGAGACCTTTCTACCCTATTAATTTACCTAGGTGGTACAAAGATAAACTTCAACCAGCCACGTAACTGTTACAAATTTTCAGATGGGTAGAATGAAAAATAAGGTATTATAGTATGTGTGTGTGTATCTGTGTGTGTGAATTAACACAGAAAGCATTGAATTGTGTGAAAATTAACTTGAAAATGTGTGATATTAAAAAAAAAAAGTGTTGTCAGTCCTCTGATAACATTCAAAGCTCCCGTAAGAAGTGATGTTTCTCCCAGAATGTTTTAAATTAGGTTTGAAACATCGCTCCTACCTAAGGCCTTGTCTCAGTCGTGGAGCAAAGAGCGTCTCAGAGACCTGGGCACCGACAACGCACACATGTTTCCAAGACTCTGCACATCCTCCGCGGCGTCCTTCGCACTCCATCCATCCCCCTGATTTTGTCTGTCCTGTGAAAACAGATGCAGAAACAAATTATTTCCAGTGAAATCATTTCTAAGGGGAGTGCAACAGTTGTTTCACACCTCCAAAGTGCAGGAATTAAAGAACTTTATAGTGTTTTCATTCGAGTAAACAAAGGGAAACTTAAACTTTCAGTTGCCTGGTTTTTCAATTTTCAGACGTTGGCAGAGGTGACCTATCTAGAGACAGTAAGGCTTCCCTTTCTAATGTAATTAGTAAAAGCACCCCAGGGCTCTCAGGGACTTGAATACAAATAAAAGATAATTCACTGCTTTGTGTAGGTGTTACAAACAGCATCTGTGGAGCACCTCATCTGTGCTCTTTGTTTCCAAAGCCTTGCAGGGATTGTTACCACCCTCATTTCAGAGACGACAAGACTGAGCTCAGAAAACTTAGGTAACTTGTCCTTGGTCACACAGCTAAGAAATAGCAGAGCCAAGATTTAAAACCAGATTTACCTTTTTTTTTGTTAGTCTTCTGTCTCGTTATTCTCAGCCAGAGATTAGATATTGTAACTTTTTCCAGTTTCTCTATCTGTTGGAATCTTATTCGCTAGTAAAGGCCTACTACAAATACAACTTATTCTCTTATCTTTCCCAGCCACACAGCTCAGCACTATCTTCCCTTCTTCAGGGCACCTGGAGTTATCAAGGACATGTATCAGATCACACAGTCACTGGCTTGAGTGTCTGTCTCCCTCACGCGGTTGTTTGTTGCATGAAGGCAGACATTAGGACTTGTGTCCTTGAGGCTCTTACCACTGTGCCTTGGGTCCAACATGCTTTTGTGGGGAGTATTAGAATCACTACATAGGTGATGTTTCACCTCTGCAACAAGAACCGTGGGGGCCAGATGGAGCGAGGAGAGGTGTGACCGTACAGGCAGAACAGGGAAGTATGCCGGAATGAAGAAGCCGAACTGTAGCTGACATAAACCAGGGCTGGAGAGGAAGGCTCTAAGCATGTGTCAGACCTAAAGGAAGAGCAAACCTGGCAGGCAGGACGTTGCCTCCTTTGCTGGGGGATCCAGACAGAACTCTGTGCAATCCAGTGAGGACATTCAGGAGACTGTGTGCCATTTTATTGGCCTTTAAATTCTTGTGGATTATAAAATTAAGCGTTGTTCATCGTGAGAAAACTAGACCATTTAGATAAGCCAGAGAAATTGATTACCAGAACTTCTTCTCCCGGGGCTAACAACTGCAGAGACAGTGACTCTCAGTGATTCTCTGACTTGACTGGATGTTGGAATCACCTGGAGTTTTTTCAAAATCCCTGTGCCTAGGCCCCCCTAATACCAAATTATTCAGAACCCCTGGATGTGGGACCGTGGCATCCGCATATTTTAAAGCTCCCCAGAGGAGTCCAGTGCACGGCCAAATTTGAAAACCAGCCATGGTCTAGATCCAGGTGTCTCAAAACTCAGGGTACTGTAAGGAGCCTGCATTCTGCATTCCTCACCTGCTCGCAGGTGATGCTGATGCCGCTGACCCATGCCGTAGTTGGAGGGCCAAGAGTATATACTGTCCACTCAATAACATGCAGCAAGGCACAGATGACAGGTTTCTTACAAATAAGTCCCTGAAAAAATTACTTAAACTGTGAGCATCAGTTTCCCTATCTGCCAGATGACAGAGTAAGTAGCAGACGTTGTACAGTTTTTCTTGTCCAAATGTCTAGACATGTTGGAAGGGACTCTCAGGAGGGAAAGGAGGCAAGGTCAGACCATTGAACACGTGTGATACTCCAAGCATCATCCTTGGAGCTCACAGTAAAGCAACATTCTGTGAGCATTTAATATGTGCCAGGAACCAAGCTAAGCTTTCGAAATCGGTTATTCAACTTAATAAGCCTTCTTTACAGAGGAGGAGGCTGATATTTCGAGAAACTAAGTCACCTCCCGAAGCGCAGGCAGTTGCCTAGGAGTGGAACTGGGGTGCGAAGCCAGGCGGTCTCATGCAGAGCTTGGGGACTGGTCGGTGTGCTGCTAACCAGGACACCCAGGAGGCTTCTCAGACCCAGCAACTTTTAAGACCCATCCATCCAGTGTCATTTAGATTGCCAGTCACTTTTTCTTTCTTATTTTGATCAACCAATATTTAGAATTATGCAAAGAAAAAATCTTGACAGAGACAGAAAACGGGAGAAATGTGCCATAATGCGCATCTGAGCACACGCATCAGTGGTATGCTAATGGCACCTAAAGATGGCATCTTTTCATACGACACCCTTAATATTGGTTCACCATCTGTAGCTGAATTTCTCCGATGAAATCCAATATGGCATTCAAGGTTTAGTTAAAATCGCCTGGAGACTTCTTCAGGTGCATAAATACTTCTTTATCTCGGCCGAATCCAAGGCAGAGCCAGAGGGACCCGTGTGAGGTTGGGAGCAGAGCCACAAGGAGCGGGGTGAGGAGAGGACCTGAGGGAAGGACAGATGGGACTGGTGAGTATCCAGGTATTCCAGCAAAATTAAACTCGTGTGCAGCATCTCTGGTCCTAGGTCTGTGTGTGTGTACGTGTGTGTATGGCAGGACCACCTGCTACAAGAGAGAATTATTCAGAGGAAAAGGCCTTTGGAAACATCCTCCACCACGTATCTTCTTCATTAGTCTTCCTGTTTGGCCACTGTCCTATCCATTGCCCTGATGACAAGTTGCCTTGACTCAGATGTCCCTAATTGGTCTTGTCTATAACAAGGGGTACAGTGAGTGAGCAGGGCAAGTCTGGAGCTCAGAACTCTCCGTCCGGGCGGTGGGCAGCTCCATCTGTCAATTAGGCCCGAAGGGAAGGCGCAAAGTGTGTGCAGCATCAGCACTTTCCCTTCACAAGCTGGCCTTTCCCTCTGCTACCTGCAGCACCTACCAAACCCTGTATTCTAAGGGGAAGGTGTTTCTGGCAGAAGAAATGCTGCCTGATGTCTCTGCTGCCAAGGCAGGAAGTACCATCCATTCATTGGCTTGCAAAAAAGGGGAAAAAAATGAAACTTACCTGTTTCAGAAAAGCACCGCCATGAACCACATTCAATCCACATGGTCTTCATTCTTTGGCTCTAGATGCACCCTCACTTACACAGTTTTAAAACTGTTCTGGGAGCATCTTGAAAATAACTCTCTTTAAAGAAAACTTTAAGTTGTAGGCTTGAGCTTCTTCAGTGATTTCCCCTGTCAGATTTTCTTTAGTAAATTTAATAGCAGCACTGTGTGCTCAGTGGAGCAGCCCCCAACCTTTACACTTGATGAAACAGCCCTTACTTAAGAAGCGAGTGTGATGGGGCCAGTTTCTAGAATTCTGTTTTTAACCCCTTCATTACTGGTGGTGTAAGCTTTCTACATTTTTTCTTTCTGGTTATTCTTTTTCTTTTCAAACAAACATCATGCAGTGTAAGACCACCCATTGCTTAGTATTCTTTAAAATAAGCCTAATATATGTGCGCACTTCAACTTTCATTTTTCCTACAATCCTGAATTTGCATTTACTGTGTCCCTTTTACTTTCTGTAAATTCACCACACAGCCTTATGTCTATGTATAACTACTGCAGGGAATATTTTAAGGCTTCCTAATGAGCTAAAATGAGACATGGAAAGGGGATTCTAAAAGTTATCATCTTGGAAAAGAGGCGACAAACAGGGGAATGACTAAGGTGTTTTTTTCCCCTACTTAAACACATAAACTCAGCTAAGTGACATTTTTACTTTTCCCCTTTGGGATCTATGCATATGAGCGTTTAAGTGTTGATTCTGTGGATAAACAAAAGCTAGAATGCAG
The DNA here is from genome assembly GCA_007922815.1 of Macrotus californicus. NCBI lineage: Eukaryota > Metazoa > Chordata > Mammalia > Chiroptera > Phyllostomidae > Macrotus > Macrotus californicus. The sequence continues at coordinate 13,506 of VMDR010006616.1, forward strand.
CCCCTCTTCCCGCCTAGGTGACCTTCATAGCTGGGCTTGGGTCATCCAGAAGAAAGTGGGCTCAGGTGAGAGAGCAGGAGGGGAAGAAGAAGCAGCAGCTCCTTTTAAAGCCTCTGTACTGTTGCGGACGCTCCACACTGAGAAGAGACATTAGAACATCCCTAGAAGAGGAAACAAGGGCCTAGAGAAAAGATGTGATTGCTGGAACCTCATAAACAGGGACTGACAGAGTTGAGGCTGGGACCCAGGTCTCCTGGCTGCTGGGAGGGTGGCTTTGCCACCACTCTGCATCCTCGTCTGCTAGGGAAACACGGAAGAAGCTTTAGAGTTTCTGGGTTTGAACCCTTGCTCAGTCTTTTTGACCTTGGGCAAGTTATTTAATTCAGTTTCTTCCTGTAAACCGAGTCAGAATAGTTCCTGTTTCCCTGAACTATTGTGAGATTAAATGAGATAATGCATGTAACAGTTTATTACAGTGCCTGGCACATAGTAGTCAAATGTTGGACACTACTATGTTATTATATGCCCAGCTTTCTCTATAAATTAGATGGAAACCAGGATGTGGGAGAACGATGGAATGGCCACAAAGCCCCTGCGCATGACGTTAAAGATTAAAACTTTTAATCAGCAGCCGAAACTGTTTAAAAGGCTATCCGGAATTGTTCTAACGACCTCCATGGGTGGTCGTTAGCAATCAACATGGAAGAGAGTATCCAAAAATTGGGAAATGCTAAATCAATCAAAGGCTGGAAGAGAGCATTTAGATCAGTGTAACTCTTGTGCATTGGGACCATTGTGGCCTCTCTACAAGGCAAGGTTAGGGATCTGGAAGGCTGCATCCTTGTCACCATCATCGAGACAAGGTTTGCTCAATACCTGCCATGTGCCAGGCCCCATGTTAAATACCAAGGACACAGATGAGTAAGACCTATTCACCCCCCATTTGTTTGTGTGCTGTTTGGAAAGACTGATTCTTTAACAAATAACTGGAGCCCAATATTGGGGGCTAGGACAGCAGTGTGTACATAGCCAACAAGTGTGACAGGCACTGATCCAGCCCCCTGAGCTCAACCAGTGAACTACCCAGAGCCTCTGCCTTCCTGAAACTGTGAAGGGGTCAAGACAGCAGTTGAGTAACATGCAAGACGCAAGAGGAGGAAAGGTCAGAAGAGGCTTCACAGAGACGGTGATAGTTGAGTTTTCCGGAAGGATGTTGAGCGTTTACCAGAGAGCTGGGGGTAGGCGTGGAGAAATGGAGTATGAAAAAGAAAGAATAAGCACTAATTTTGGCTCAGAGGACTGATGATTCTAGTTTTATTTTTAAGACAAACCCAAGCTTCCAAGAGTCTTGGAAAATTATGCTGAAACAGCTAAGAACTCTACCACTTCAAGTCACACTTAAAGAAAATGTGAATGGCTAAGCAGTAGATCACACAGCTGTGACCCAGGACACCCACGGGGAGAAGGAGCAGGGAAAAGATGTCATGCTCGTGAGTGTCACTTCTCTGATTGTAACTGCTTAGAACATTTTGGGTTCTCTTTTGAAGAGGCAGCCTCGTTCTCATGCTCAGGCTGTTTCTCAGGGAGGTTGTTAGACTCCTCCATTTCCACAACCAAAAATCAACAGTGGCCGCTTGAATGTAGTTGCATGGTCCCCGCCATGTGCCCTCCTGCCTGCTTTACCGAGTATCAGTCACTTAGGACTGGCATAGCTCCCCTCCCAAATTGGAGGTTTGCGTGTGTAATTATATCAAATGATGTGTTTGTTTATATCTCCGAGCCACATTCAAAAACTTGCCTATGATTTATCTTTGAAATTCAATTTTGTCATGTCAGTCTGCAATTTACTGTGTGGGTCCACGTTCCATGTGCAATGCCCATGCCCCTTTCCTGCCGAGATTGCAATGAGGTTGCCTTCCACAGGGATGAGTCACAGCAGTCTCGGAGGGAGATTGCTCTGTTTTATTCATTTTCCTTTTCTGCAGCCCAACTGCATTCCGCTACAACAAAGTTGTTAAAATGAAGATGCAGCTTTGGCAATTTGACTAATTCCTCTGGACTCTGAGGGATGGCCCACTGCATTCCTTTCTGAACGTAAGAATCACAGCGCTGCCAAAGCACCATAGCTCATGCTAAGTATGTTCCTTTAGTGTAGCGACATTCAACCAGTGTGCCTCAAGAACCTTTCAAACGTGCAATACCTGACTGTTTAGTCAGGGGCACTGACCTCTTTTCCCTTAGATTGCCAAACAAAAAGTGACAACAGCCCATGCAACGATAGCCATCCAGTGTGAATGCCCTGTCTTGAGCCATAAACATAGGTCATATAATTGGCCCATCACGTAATAAGGCTGGGTCTGATTGGTTAATTCTTGGTACCAGAAATCTTTATATCCAATTATGGGCACCTGATTTTTTTCATTTGGGGGAAAAAAGGGTAGGTTATTATTGTTATTATTATGTTTGTAAATCAATCAAAATTGTACCTTTTTTGGTCAGATCAGCAAAAAAATATATGTGTTTTGGTATGCCACAGAATTTCAGTAATTAGTTTATGGGTCCCATGAGATAAAAAAGATTGAAAATTGATGCTTTAGAAGGAAGAAAGCTTTTGCCCCTCTTTGATTTAGCTGACCCTGGCTTGATCAGGTGTTTTTTTGTTGTTGTTGTTGTTTTGTGTTTTTTTTGGTTTTTTCAGTGCAAATATCTACCAGTTGTGGCTTTGACCCCAAATGTTTTGTTCATTATTTTTATATTCCAGATCCTCATGGACAAACCTAATCACTCTATTCAATCCCTCTTCATGCCTGATTCCTAAACTAACTCCCTCACCCCATCATTCATCCATTCATTCATTCATTCATTCATTCAAAGTATTTGCCAACTAGCAAGACATGTTAAAATCTAAAAGGCACAGTTATGGTTTCCTATTGATTTCTGAAGAGCTTTCCTGATGTGTAATTTACATAAAATATCATTCACCTGTTTAAAGTATACAACTCCAGGATTTTCTGAATGCTTATGGAACTGTGTGACCTTCACCATAATCTGTAATTTTGGAGTATTTCCTCACCCCCTAAAGAAACATTGTACCCTTGTCCCCCACCCTACCTCATCTGATTTCCTGCCAGTTTTCACTTTTGCATTAGACACTTTGACCTCATATCTGTGACAATGACAGTGATACAGACCTAGAGAAAGACCTGAACCCTGCAGAGGTTGCCTGTCTTTCTTCCAGGAGCAGAACCTGCTTGCCTCTCTCACAGCCCCAGGTTCACTGCTGTGCATGTTGTTTCGGACTTTTCAGGAACCTGCAGCTTTCTCTGGTGGCTGATAAATATGTGAAAAACACGTCTTAGTGAAGGTGTACAGATGGAAGGGGAGTCACGCTGCTCTCTCGGTTACACATGTGCTTTGTGAAAACAAGTGACTTTCCTAAGAAATCACCCTAAGAATGACAAGGAGGGGAAACTGGCCTCTTCCTTCTGCACAGTCACACCACAGTGGGCTGTGGTGGCCTGACCCGCGAGAGTGGGACCTGAAATGACACAAGTGCCCTTAGGGCAAAGGGCTCCGGTTTTCTTATGTCTGGAAGAGCAGCAGGCTAACAGCAGAGTGGAAGCTGACAGCCTTTCACCATTCATTGCCTCAGTTTAACGAGTATTTCTCACTCCCACTGTGACCTCTCACAGAAGATGCCTCCTGAAAAGGTGAAAGCCTCCATCCGCCCCCTTTTGAGAAAGACCCTCTGTGACATATGACCTTGTAAAATAGAATGGCCTGGGAATGGAGGTGTCAGATCGGCGTGTTAGACGCCCACAACCAACCAACTCGCAGTCCACGTGAATCAGAGAGCCGTGCTCCCCTTTACCTGTCCTTTGTCAGCCCGGTCACCAGTGCACTCACACGGCATCTCTGAGTCCTCCTGCTTGCCCCCACACACACCAAGCCCCTGCGCCTGATCCACATGCTGAAGCAGCTCAGTGTGTTTCCCCCTTGGATGTGGCTGAGCAGAAAAATTAATAGTAAAAAGTCATAGCAAGAGTCAACAAAGGATGGTGGAATTACGTAGAACCTTCTCTTAGAATCAGGGCACTGTCTGTCATCACCCCAAGAGATTCAGATACAGTAAAGGAAGGATGGAGCTGGACACAGAATCTGTGTTTTGAGTTTCCGGGAGGTTCTGATGGGCAGCTAGAGAAGAGGAGTCACTAAGTCCCTCACTTAAAATCCCTGATAACCGTCTTCTCTCTGTAACCTTGAACAACAGCTCATCTTCGTATTCAAGGGTGCTGAGCATGTCACCATTCACATAGAGGACCTCAGTCAATGATTTCAGATGAATACTAAAGGCACATATGCTCTGCCCACCACCCCATACTCTCCCGACACACCAAACGATACCCTCCGTAGCAAACACATCCCAGACTGTAGCAAAACTGCAGATTAGGGTATAAATAATCTATCTCTTCTACAGCAGTTCCCATTAACTGAGCATTAATGAGGTTTCCTATTCTTTGTTTTAGGCCAGGAGCTTGGTGGGCACCATGGCTTCAGAAAGAAAAGGCAGGCCCTTCCCCTGAAGGAACTCTGTCAATCTGTCTAGTAGGAAAATGCAGACCAGTGAGCAAAGGATTGTGATATAGAGCAAAGGACAATGACGGTGGCGAACACCAGTTCTGTTGGGACGAGTTAGATGGGTACCCACCCTGGTGGAAAGATCACCTCCCTAACACCTGATCTAACACTTGACCTAAATTGGAAAGATCTGAGGGTAAAGCAGTGGAGTGGGACACATTCCAGAAAGAATTCACGGAAAGGTCAGGTCATCTGTGTGATGGGAACACAGATTTCCCTTCCATGGGAGTGCAGACAGATATGAGTGGGGGGCAGCTGGTAAAGAGCTCTGCTACTCCCATGGGATTTTATTTTGAAGGCCATTTAACCTCTGTGGCCTCTTCTTGGCTTCCTCTAAAACCCACCACATATTCCTACCCACCACTTCTATGTACAATAAAAGCTGGAGGTCATGAGATCCTCAGCAAACCTTGATAAAGTGCCTTTTCCTTATTTCATCTACCCGTCCAGCCTTGGGAGTGAGATTTTCGTGTGATTTCCTCTGCAATTTTATGTCAATCAGTGTATGTCATGAAAACAGCCCAATCCATAGCTTCTTATCTTTAGGGACATTGGAGAATCAAGAAAGGAATGTAAGTTTGACCTCCTAATTGCCATTTGACAATAATAATAATAATAATAAAAACTGCAAAAGACAAATTGGTGTAATAAGCTCGGTGGCCTTAAAGGTTTTCTCATTCCCTTTTCTTTGTCTTTCTACACAAATGGGTGATTCATTTATGAGAAACGCCATTCAAAGGAAAGATAAATACTTCCCATGTGGGATTTATTTTCTGTGAAGATTTAAACATGTATAATAAAATGATAAAATTACAGTATGAAATGTTAGGTATGTGAGTTATTAAATTTGCAATAATTCTGTGTACAATAGTCATTGCAGAAATAACCTGCTTTTTCAAGTATATCAAAAAAATGATAAGCATAAAAGAAGTTAAAGAAAGTGCTGCTCCATACCCTGAATCTAATCAGCATCAACAACGTATTAATTGTTCAAGAATTCTAAAATCTTTAATGAGGTTCCTACTGTAGAATTTTAGTCATATGCAAATAAATCATTGAAATTCCTCATTATCAGAAAAACAATGGTTCTTCAGTGAGCTTTTACATCGCCAAAGTGATTACAATACCTAAGCAAAACCTGAACAAATTTTTCAGATTTTCTTTGCAAATTTTCTTTTGTTTTAAGAATAATTCTGAAGCTCTGGCTGGGGAGCTCAGCTGGTTAAAGCATTGTCCCTGTATGCCAAGGTTGCAGGTTGGGGCACATGGAAAGGCAACCAACAAAGGCATTAATAAGTGGAACAACAAACTGATGTTTCTCTCTCTCTCTCTCTCTCTCTCTTCCCCTCTCAAATCAATAAATAAAAATAAAAAGAATAGTTTAAATAATTCTGAAGATTCTTAAATTGCTTACCCTAAAAAAAGAGTAACTCTGAGACCACCTGGCTGCCACTGGGGACAGGACAGGTACTGTTTCCGTCACTTTTGCTGTTCCTTTAACTGGACTTGTTTCCCAGGCTCAGTAAACGACTTGCCCCTGATATTTAAAAGTCAAATATTCTCATTTCCACACAGGTCTGATTACAACAACTTCAAGGAAATTGGATCGAGAACAACAGGCAGAACATTTTCTGGAGGTAAGCGCATAGAGAGAACTGGTATTCATTAAAACTGACTTTCGCTAAACTTCTTTTAGCTTCGACATAAACTAGAACTTTAATATATGTGAACAACGGCTGACACACTCAAGACAGTTCTCTTGGGCTGACTGGTTGTGAATGTGGAGATTTCTGGTGTATTGCATGGCATGCACTTCTGTGTGCCGAGCAACAGTGGCACAGCAGCCTTGGCATTTTGCAGAAAACAAGCAGCTGCACGGGCATCTCTGCCTTGACATCAGGCCCCGTGTCAGTCATAGGAAAAGGAAGTGCAGGAGCAGAGCCCCCAGAGCCACTGCGGCCTCAGCTGCAGAATGAGAAAGGGCAAACGTACTGCGGTTAAAGTGAAGTGCATCACTTGTGAAGCGCCACGCTTTGTCTTTGTTCCTCTTTTTCTTTTTTTTTTTTCTGGGAGAGAGTTGAGGAAGAGAAGGCTGCTAGTTGGTTCGCTGCCTGAGAGGACTGTTTCTGAAACTGTCCAATGCAGTCCCGTAATTCATTAAGACAGAAACAGCAGCATTACAAACTAGAAGAACGTTATTTCTGGAAGGCGACAAAAACACCTCACGACAAGGGATGAAAAAATATATATGAAAGGGCTTGTGGAACATTCTTTCTATACTTATCAAATAATATCTTTATTGGAAAGCTTGAAGTCTGAGTAGTACATATGACATTGCATTTTAAGTGTGACAGTCTGGGACGGAACAGATGACAAGGCTTAGAAGTTAGGGCTTTGTTAAGGTTTTACAAGCTGTCCGTGGCTCTACGATGATCTGTTAGACCCTAAGAAAGACTTGCTGGAATTCATAGGTCCTCCTGGCGTACACGCATGCGTGCCTCAAAGGATAGCTGTTAGGGTCAAATCTTGTATCTTTGTATCAAAGTATTTTTAAAACTCTTAAAGCATTACACATAGTAAAAGGTTATTATTATTATTATTATTACCATGCAGCATTAGAATAATCCTTTTAAAACATTGGCATCATCTTATAAAGATGAAAGACTTTAGGCTGCCAAAAAATAATTATTATAATTTTTTTTCGAAATTATACTATTAGGCTGCTGTATGTACCTGGCCCGGAATTAGAGAGCGTTTGCCAGAGTAATGACATTTTATCTTATATTTATGTGCTCCTTTCCTTTGCAGCAAAGAGTCCAGGGCTCCTGCAGAGGCTGGGTTCTCAGATGGTTGAACCCATTACCTCCCAGCAGGGAAAAGGGAGGGCGTCTCATTAGCTGGGGGATCTGCCTGAGATCACTTATGGGCTTGTCCCTGGAAAGGTGGTGTCCTCAGGGTGTGTGTGGTACAGAGTGTGTCTGTAGAGAAAAACACAAGAGTGTTTTCCAGGCACGTGAATTTATTTCCCAAAAGAATCCTTAATGGTCTCACATCTTTACAGGCTTACATCAATACCGACCAAACATTTTGGTTCTTTAGTCTGACACAGATGGACCTGGAACACCATTTCTTAGTATCTGATCTACTCTGCTGCCTAACAAAGTAGTGCAGCGTAGCAGTTAGCAACCTTAGAGGGCTGTGGGGAGGTTCAAATACGTGTAAAACATCCCGTCCAATATCTGGTGCTAAGTAGGTGCTCAGTAAAGTGTAGTCATAATCCCTGTGGTTTTCATTATTACCCTATGGCGTCATGATACCTGGACCCTCCTCCTGAAGATTCGACTTCACCTCCATATTCCATGACAATAACAGCTCTAGGCCTTGACATGCTGAAGGAGCAGCAGGCAGCAACCACCGGACTCGGCGTGTCCCAGGGACTTCCCTGCCTGCTGGGGATACAGAGTGAACATAAAGGATGGGGAGACACATGATAAATAAATGCTATGACTTCAGCCCTCTAAGAAGGTTCCATGGTAGTGCCTGAAAGTGGGGCTGGGGGTGAGCTACGTTCAATACACTGGTTAGGAAGGCCTCTTTAAGGAGACAGAACTTGGTGACAGAAAGCCAAGATGCTATTCAAGGCCGTTATGAACACCAAGGCCAGTGTGATTCAGGGTAGAAAGGCGGGGGTGGGGGCTGTAAATGAGGTAATATATCAAGTTGGAGAAAGCAAACGGGCCTGCAGTAATGGTTCTGATTTTTTCTGAGTCCAGTGGAAGCCATTAAGCTGGGGTAACAGGATGCAAAATTGCCCAGATAAGAGGTGGATGGCTGCTCCGCTGGGCAGGGGCAGGCTGGGCGGGGCGCCAGGAGTGGAGGGCATGTGGGGCCTTTTAGAGGAAGCCACGTGAGAGATGATGGTGGTTTGGACGAGTGTTGTTAAAAAATGACTAAAGACGACTGCTTTGGTGATAGAAACAAACTTTAACACTTCACACACTGTCTCCATTCAGAGAACTGCCAAATGGGGCAGGAGGCAGGGAGCTTTTTTAGTATAAAGAATAAAGATCAAAGAGGAGAAAAACAGAAAATACCTGATGGCTGGGGCCACCTGGTCAACCTTGTTTGGGGTGAGAAGGCCCAGGGTTGGTTTGGCATTTGGGATTGGCTGCCTGGGTATGCTGCCTTTCAGGTCAGACGGAGCATTTCCAGGGTCAGGGAAGTTGCCTGAGTTTCGCTTTGCTGACATGGCACCCTGGACAGGAGCAGTCCGATGTTGGGCCTAGAAAGCTATGTCAACAGGGTGAAGGCAGGGAGTCAAAGGGAAATGCTGTCTGACACAGATCCCTCATGATTCTGGCCTAGAAGCGGCACACTGTCTTTTCTGAGTTTTCAGAATAGGAATTTTTGAAAGTGGAGGTCATCTGAACCTCCCCAGCTTGCCCTCGGTGAGCTCCCAGGGACCCCTGATGGCGTGTACTTTGTCATGTAGTAAACCTCCCGCTACGGAAACCAGTGAGATCTCTCTCTCTGAATTGTTTAATTCTTGGCCACCTTGCTGTGACAGTTTGAGTGACATTCCTTTCTTTTTTTCTAAGTGGGTCATGGAAAGAATATCGCTATACCTCAGCCCCTCAGAATAAATAAATAAGTAAAATAACACTTTCCAGAGTGCAGATCAGAGTCCTGAGCCGCACACAGACTTTTGTAACTGCTGACACAGGTGTCATTTGTAAGTGCTGGGTGTGGGTGATTAGCCCCCCAGGGAGCCTTCCATCACTAACATGGCCCTGTGTTCCTGCTCCACTCCTGTTAACCTTCTGGCTCTACTTTATCTCTCTTCGTCCCAATAAAATAAAATTTCTCTTCTTGAAAGGACCCATTTAGAAGCTGACCCAGCAGGTACACTTATGAACAGGTAACCAGGAGGATATTAATGATTTGTTTATGGTCTTCTAGCCTCATGGCAGAAGGCACTTTAATGGTACGCTGCTGGGTTTCCGCCTGTATGCTGACGTAAGATATTTAACTTGACCACGTACGGGCCCTGTAAGGGTTTTTGAGTCTGTAGGTATTCACTTCAAATCTCTGCCTGTAAGTGAAAAGTTATTAACAGAATCCAAGGTACTTGCTAAAGAAATAAGAGCAGCACAGAAGTTTTTTTTTTTTTAAACATCACAAGTATAGCATATACCTCTTAGGTGGATTTTAAGTGTTCAACTCGTGCCTAATTTAGAAGCCTGACATGTGAAAATACTAGCGTGAGCTTCTCTCACTCCCCAAGTGTGGACATGTCAGCTCACTTATTCATAGTCATACACATTCCTTGATGTCCTGTTATGATTGTAGTGGAGGGGGAAGCCTAATTCCAGTAAACAGATGCAGCAAGTTGATGATGGATGCATAAACTAAGGAGAGAATTAATGTATTAGCTCAGTATCAGTAGCTGTGACTTCAGCCCTGGTTTCCCCCCTTATTAGAGAAGGCATCTGTGAAATAATAGAATAAAGGCACTAATTTTTTTCTTACATTGTAATCACTTGTACAGACTGTTTCCTCACCTCCTACACTTGCTCCTTTTGTGGGCTTGCAACTAGATTTCTCAAGCTAATGAATGGAAGCAGTGTGGGAAAGCGTGGATGTTAAACTCAGGCAGGCCTGAGATGCTGCTTAGGGACTGTTCACAGAGCTCGGATAGGCTGTTGGATCTCTCTGGACCTTCTGTCCCTCATCTGTAAAGTGGGGATAGCAGTTCCTAACATAGGGTGGATATAAAGAGTATATGAAACGGCAGGTAAAAAGTACTCAGGACGCCACTTGTTAGACATAAATGTCCCATGAACAGTGGTGGCTATTGCCAACACCAACTGTCTTACTCATCTCTGTATTCAGAGCATCTAGCCCCATATCTGAAAAATAGGGGGCACTCAGTGCATGGCCTGTGGATGGATGATTACGCTAAGGGACCTCTATTTCCTCCCTAGATGAGATCATGGAGGGGGTGTCAGCACGCTGTAAGCGCATGATCTCAGAGACAGAAGAATGGAACACACTGGGTCTTACCATTTGCGTTGCTCCCCCATTGCCTCATCTGTGAAATGGAGTTAACAATTTCTGCCTGACCAGCAAGCGGCACAAAGGACCCGGCACACACACACACACACTGCTAAACCACCAGCTGCCCTCCCTCTTTTCTAGCCCCTCCCTTTTCCCCTTGTCTCAACAAACACTTTGTCGGTTCCCTTTCTTTTTCAGTACTGACCCCAGCAGTCTGAATAGCGTGTAGCAGTTTGGCTGTTCTTAAAAAATATATCCACTCAAATAATTCTATAGTCCTGGCTTAATTATGTGTGAATCTTTATCTTGCTTGCTGAAAGAGTATTAGCTTGCCTCCCTCTTGATCTTGAAATGTTTCTCTGTTCAGGGCTGGATGGCTCTGATAAAAGTCTTCAAAAGAGAACAGAGAACGTAGTTTATTTGCAAATCAAAAAAGATGACAAGACCCAGTAACCAGTATAAAGACAGAGATGAGAAATGATGTTGTGTGTGTGTGTATAGCTTGAAGTAGCCGAGAGACAGGGGTGATATTTTAGAGTGCAGTCAGTATAAATAGCAAAACACATTACTGAGAAATACACTAGACCTACAGGAACGTAAATTATTTAGTATCTGTCCCTTTAGCATCCTCGTCCGTGTCATCGTCCTCTGTACAGTGCACCTCTTGTGACTGTTCTTCCTTCCTGTCTGAAATTCTCATCCCCTTTTAAAGTTATTTTCTGAGGGAAAAAACATTGCCCTTTGGACAGTTGTTTCTGTTTTGTTTTGTTTTTTAATGACATTTCCTTCTTGCCTTAGGATGCAAATTGATCTCTTCAGTGAGTGCACTCCTTAGCAGTTTCTTACTTTGATAAGTATCTGCTTTGGATGTGATGGCAGTTTCTGGAGGTGAAGAACCACAGGCTTATTCCAACCCATTAAGAAGTCCATATTTTCATAATTTAACAGAAATGGAAGGTTCTCTCATCGGGTTCCTCTTTCTGCCACCCTCAGAAAACTTTGCAAGAAGTACCAGTAGGCCCTCAAAAAAGATGACAGATACACGCACACACACGGCACCTGTAGCAGGCTTGGGACTCGGAAGGAGAGTTGAGTGTGCCTTCTGTTTCCCAGAGCTCCCAAGAGAGCACGGTACCCTCCCCCCTGTTCTCTACTTCTAGGACCATGATTTTTAAGCTGTAATTGTTTACATTCATGTTGTATCAACTTCAGTTAATGGAGACTCACTCTTTTTCCCTCTTGTCTTAAAAGCTTTATCCAGTGCTTATTCTGGGCCTGGCACTGGGAATAGGCATTAACATTCTGTTATTGGAGTGAGTGTTTTTTCCCTTTGCCTGTCACACTGAAGTCTATTAAGAGACAAAACTGCTGGTTATGCATGAGCTACTACAGTTAGCTGCTGTCCTGGACTCAAGGAGCTGTTTTTCATTCATATCATCCAAACTGCTTCTCTTCCGTCAGATGGATGCAGAGAGTGAGACTGAGAAGAGAGAAGAGAGAGGTCTGAGGACTCATAATCACTCCATAGTAGTATCTACTATAGGTCCCCTCCCTTTATAGAACAGATATGGCCCTAAACATCCATCAGCATACTGAAATGTGGCAAATTGAATCACCTGTTCCCACTCTCATTTTCTAATGGATTTACCAGACGACAGGTCAGCCCACGCTGAGGGATCAGTATATACATGCATGAAAAAAGGAGGTTTTCTCTTACTGTCTTTGGTTGTCCATTTACCACTCCCTCAGCTGCTCCTCAGCACCTACTGCTCTGCCCTTCACTGCTCTGGACAGGGGCCCTCTCTGCTCCTGGGCACTTCCTCAAGCCCTAGGACAGAGTCTACCAAGAGGATGCTGTGCCCACATGGTGAGCAGCGGCTTGGACTCCAGCGGAAAAGTGACTATAGACCAGGTGTTATGGGCTGAATTGTACCTTCCCAAAAGCCATATGTTGAATCTCTAACCCCCAGTACTTCAGAATGGGACCTTATTTGGAGTCTTTCAAAGAGATAATTAAATTAAAATGAGGTCTTTAGGGTGGACCCTAACCCAGTATGATTGGTGTCCTTATAAGAAACAGACTTTGGACCAGACACATATGAAAGGAAGACCATGTGAAGACACAGGGAAAAGGCAGTCACCTGCAAGCCAGGGAGAGAGGTGACATAAGAAAGCAACCTTGTCCACACCTTGACCTCAGACTTCTAGCCTCCAGAACCATGAGACAATGCATTTCTCTGGGGTAAGCCACCCAGTGTTTATCCTTTGTTAGGGCAACCCCAAGCAAACTCTGCAGAAGGCCAGACTTAATTTCCGGGCCTGGCCCTACCCGTCTTTTCCCCCTCGCCACCTCACAAGGCTCTAATGCATCAGACTTTGCTAAGGGACTGGGGCAACCACAGTCACAGTCCAGGGGGATAAAACCTCCTTCTTAATGTGGTTATTTCCATGTTCCAGGCTCCAAGCTGCAAGTTAAAATCTTCACAGAAGGCCCTGAGGGTGTACAATGGCTTCTAATGCTTCCCTCCCCTCATGGGCCTGCTTTTCTGAGTGCCTGCCTCCTTCACACACCTCCCTGAAGGTTTCCAGCCTGACTTTCCCCAAAATCCTATAGCCTCTCCAGAGGAAATTGTCCTCACTCAAGGAGTAAACTTCCTTAGCAGTCACTTTTTTAAGTCTGAAATAATGTTCCAAGACAATTTCAGCAGGGTATCAGGGTGGCCTTTGGCACGCCCAGCCCAGTCACACAGGGTGAAGTGGTGGTGGAGGTAGTCATGGCAATGGTGGCGTGTGTGCAGACACATGCGCACGCACATCATGTGAGGCAGGAGCAAGGGTTGTCTCTCCACGTCCTGCAGAAAGTTCCAGTTGGTGCGGGCCCTTGAGAGCCATCCTTTGTGAGATCTTCCCAGCAGCGTGAATGGTAGATGTATTTCCCAAATGACCAAAGTATCAATATTGAATCAGAGACACAAACGAATTTCTCAAAGCAAATATTAATTCTCAAAGATAGTTTGTTCAAAACAGAGATTGCGAGCTGCCCATGGGGCCAGGCAGGTAATTCAGAGGAGCAGGTAGCGGGGGAAGCAGGGTGGGTCTCACCTGCCCCTTCTGAACAGGCTCAGCCAGGGGCAGGTGTGAAACAGCTGGGCCCAGTTTCATCAGAAACTCTTATTTTTTCCAAAACAACAAGGTTGGATTTACATGTCAACTTCCCTATAGTAAATGCTGACACCTTCATTTTTTTAACACTGTATACACCAATGAGCCCCTGTTTTGCAACATTTGATATAAAGGAAGGTTTTTCTTACCTGCCTTACAATGTGTAATCCTCTCACAATAAATAATTCACAGGTATTATAGAATACAGTTAGTTTCTTGTCATCTCTGCCTCAGTTTTTCACACGTGCCCCTTTGGACCCATAGAAATAGAAGAAAGGAGCCCACCCAGGGTCTCTTAAGAGACCTTGTTGAGGTTGGATACGACAGCATGTGAGGACTTGGTTAGGATCTCAGCTGAGGGCATCTTCCTGTCCCCTCTGCATATGAACCAAGGAAGGGAAGTGGTCCTAGGATTTATACAGAATGTCCTGGGCCTCCTGTCCACTTTGCCTTCCCCTAGCAGTTCTTCGCTTCTTAGCCTTGCTTGTCTGTGCCCCTGGTTAGCCTCCAAGGTAATAATCTGCAGGCAAACACAGCTGGAGAGTTGTCCAAAATAAATCCTTGATGCCATAAATAACCACCTCTAATTTACCTGGTAGTGAAAGGTTGCATTTGTTTTGCTCTCCCTTGAATCTGAATCCTAATTAGTAGAGCCACAGTAAAGGAAACCTGTTTCCTTGGGGCTGGGAAGGTCCTTCCATCCAGGGGCTCCCAGTGGAAATGGAAATGAGCTGGCTTTTGCTCTCTGCTCCAGGCTGCTCCTGGCCAGTAATTGCTCTAGGCAGGTCACAGCTTGTTGAACTGGGCACACAGGCTACAGGGAGCTGAGGCTCTGCTGTTGTGTTTACTTGTGAATGGTTTCCTTTCTAAATGGGGTGCTATGCTGCTGCTTCCTTTGCACTTTCCTGGGCAGTGCTGGTTGGGTCTGGGGAGGGGGGGCAGGGAAGGACTGGGAGAGAACCTCTTACCCGGCAGGTCTGATCGCATAAATGGCTTATCCCTTCTCAGAGGTTCAGATTTCCTTGCATGGCTCTGAACAATCGTGCAAACTCCCCACTGTGAATCACACATCCTGGAAGCCAGGCTGCCTTCTGCCCCCTGTGCAGTGCTGCTAAAGGGACCCTCTGCCCTGTGCTCCTGAAGCACCTTTTCCTTCTTCTTCCATCATCTTGCTTTCCTAGTTTATTTTGGGCAGCACACTCTCTGAGCTACAGAAGGGTCTGTCCACTCCGATTTCATCTGGGCCCTTCAGAAGCCGTCCACACCGGCGCCGAACACCAGATGTGTGTGACCCAGCTGCGCACTTGCCGTCCGTCTGTGGGAGCGTAAAAAATGTAACGGCAGCAGGATCAGGACGTGAGACTCCAACTCAAGTGCCTCTGCTAATGAAAAGGAAAAGCTACGTTGGCTTGCCTCCTGCTTGCAGCAGACGGCTGAGATCAAATGAGCTGTTGTTTCAGGACCTTTCAAGTGACCGGCTTTGGTGGCAAATCAGGGGCTACCAGCCTCATCTGTTTTGTGGCAAGACTGGTTTAGGGAATGGCTGTGAGGCTGTCAGCCGATGCAGATCGCTGCAAGAGAGAGAAGTCAGGAGAGTCTCAACAGCAGAGCCAAGGAAAATAGGTTGCTGTATTGGGGCAAATACCGTATCCGTTCCTTTAAAACTGAGAACCTATAATAAATTTGATTATTTTTTTCTCTTTTCATGTAGCGCTGTATGTATTTTACACAATTATCCCATCTGACTTAATAATAAATAAAACATCACATAAAACAATGTCCTTATTAGAGTAGCCCTTTAAAGTTTATGTCCATCTAAAATTTATATCAATCTAATCTTTTACCACCGATGCAGATAGAGATGGTTAAAGCACAGGATTTGGAGACAGGCAGGCAGAGCCCGCCATCCACTAGCTGTGTAACCTTTCTCCATCCAGCCTCAGTTTCCTCTCCTGTAAATGAGGACAATAACAATAATAGCTTCTTCATAGGATTTTGTGAGGATTGGCATGTTGCATGTACATTGCACATATTGAATGTTTCATATATGTTAGCTATGATGACTAGAAGCTTAAAATGTTTCCTTGTGACTCCAGAAGCAGTTTTCTTGTGGCAGAATTCTGAACACTTAGAGCTTTTTACTGTGCATTGTGCTTATGGTTTGGCTCATAGCTGTTGAACGTACTTATGGTACTTCAGTGAGATGGCATCTATGACTGTACCTGGAGTAGTTCCTGGCACATGGTATGCATGCAAAAGAGTATTAATTCCTTCCTTCCTTCTCTGAACAAGAGCCCAAAGTTTCAGAGATTTATCATCTTCCATTTGCCAGCATCCATTTAAATGGGTCGTGACCACTTAAGCTGGGACAGCTCGTTCTGCTCAGATAGGCTGAGTGGGGTGTCCACCAGGCATCTGACCTCACTGTGCAGAGGGTCGCGGGGCTCTCTTGGAGGAACTGCAGTCCTCTGGCTTTCTGAGTCCGACTCTGAGATCGGGAATAAGGCATCGAAGCTCAAGGGCAGAGCTGTAGCATTCCTGAAAATCTAACGTCTCAATAAAGTATTTCTGAGACTAGCATGGATCAGGTAACCTTTTCCAGGTTAGCCATCTTCAGGCCTACCTGGTCTCATCATTAACTCCCCCGCTTTCCCCAGAATTGTAACCACTTTAAGGCCCTAAATTATGTTTAGGTGTTAATACAGTATGTTTAATATTTAAACACATAATGGGATATTTTTTCTGTTTCATTCAGATGTCAGTACCTTAATTGTGGGGAGATAATAAACCAGTCATGAGCAGTCAGGAGATTCTGGGTGGAGGCAACCCACAGCTTGGTGGATATCGGTGACAGATACCATAATTCAAAGGTTATCGCCTTTACTAGTTTTACGCTCCTGCTCTCCTTCATGCTGTCCTCAGCTCTGTTAGCAAGCTGCAGGGTGAGCTCCCAGAGATTCTGGGCCCCCTCCCTTCCAGGCCCTACCTTTCGTAAAGGTCAACTGAGGAGTACTCGTAGCACCTGGAGAAATACCTGGAACATCACAGACACTCAATGAGTGTTGGTTAAACTTTAAGTTTAGGGAGCCAGGTAACCTGCAAGCCAGATAATCCATATTTCTACTGCCCAGAAATCCACATAAAAGAGGTGCTTCGGCAAGGGATTTTCAGGGCTCCCAGCATGCCAGCTGACAGGCAGGAAGGGAAAAGTCCTCACCCCACTACATGCCAGTCAGCAAAGAAGCTGCTTGCCAACCTAGCATGTTTTGGGTATCTAAACAGTCCCTAAATCACATGTATTTACCTGAAACCTATCATCCTCAAGAGGTCATAACTATATTATTCAGAAGGAAGACTGTAGACTTTTCATGAGGCACCCTGTTGTAATTCCTGGCCTGCCACAACACACTTTTGCTGATAATTCTTAAAATTGGATATGAGGCTAAGCTCTGTGCTGATGTATACTTCGCTGTTATGTAACTGAGATTAAATCCACTTTTAGGATACTACTTTCAAATAAAATAGAAAAAGCTCAATATTTTAAAAAAATGTATGAGTACTCATTAATTGCCCTCTGAAGAAGCTTTATGCAGGCAATTTAAATTAGGCAACTAGTACCTACTGAGCAGGGGGCTTCTGACCAATGAAGCCCCGTATTATGAAAAATAAGGTTTTCTAACTTTCTCCTTATAGAGAGCCATTTAGTTTGCTCTTGCCATTCATTGCTGTGAAGACAACTTTTGGTATCCTATAGGGTCACAAAATCACTGAAATGCTCTCTTCATGGTATGAGGACAGCCTCTTTGCCACTTGAAAATCACTGTGGCAAAACCTAATCTTCATGTGTCCCATCATCACCAAAAGCGGCCTTAGACCCCTTCTCATCAGGTGACGGAGAAGTCAGCATGCCTGCCGTCCAACTGAAGGCAACATGCAGCCTGGCCCGCAGGGAGACAGGGCTGCAACAGACAAATTCCTGTGGAATTCAGGAATTCAGATGGACTGCTTCGGTTTCTGCTAGAGAATACGATGGGGTTTTTATTTAGCATTTTACAACAGCAGGGGTTGTTCTGTCTCTATCAGCGGTAGCCAGAACATGCTTGCTCCACCTCGGAATGAAGAATTACAAATCTCTCCGTGCAAGGCCGTGACAGACCTATGATGTGTGCTTCGATACATGCACAGAACCATTTACCAAAAATGACACTTCCAGGAGCAACTCATTTAAAAGTTCCTGTCATATCTCAAGGACATCAATATGTAAGGAAGAGTGAACTCAGTCGCTAATGGTTTAAAGCGTGTGCATATGTACCTCAGTGAAAGAGGGAAAATGGTAGTCTGTTTCAACACACTTCTCTTAGAAACTACGTAGTGCTTATGGTAGGATTTTTTAAATAGCTATTTTTAATTATAGAATAATTAGAAACATGGAACTGTGATATGCCAGAAGTATATGATATAGAATACATGTTCAGTGTAAAAAAAAAAGAGAGAGAGAAACAGAAATAAGCAAAAAAGAAGAACAATGTAACACTCATAATTTCCCATGCTATAATGATCGCTTTTACATTTTGGAATATAAACTTTCATAATTTCTTTAAGCTGACATATTGCATATAATCCTGCATAAAATTGTCAAAAAATTGAAATAATACTCTGCATATTGTTTTGTAAACCTCCCTTTAGCCTTTACCCATTTATTTTGTGGCATTTTCTATATTAACAAATTCACATTCACTTTTTTTTTTTAGTTGTGTGAGATTGCATGTGGTAGGGTTTTTAATGACCTTCTGTAAGGGACCGTCTGTCACAGTTTCTGGAAGACTGCACGGACACGGCCCCGTCCCCTATTTGTTCTGTAGTGCTGGTTTGGTGCCCACTTCCAGGCAGGTGTCTGCTTACCCTGTCTTTGGCCCGTGGGTCAGCTGAAAGAAAGCCCCTGGACATGACAGAACGTCATTTGGCAGGGTGCGTCTGGCATTGGACCAGAGTACACACAAATAGGAGCAAAAATCCCTCCCTTGCCTGGAGCTGTGATACTTTACCTTCCAGCATCCACTTACTGAAAGAAAAAATATACGAGGTAAGTAAATTTGTACATAAATATCTCTGAATACTTGGACAAAAAGACTACTGCATAGTAACTCATGTCCTTTGGAAAATTACATCAGAAATCTGAACCTGTGAACTAAATTCGGTAACGTAGACAACTGACTGCTTTTATGCTCAGATATGCACCACTCCTCGCTCTTCCACTGTAGAATTTGACCGTGTTCTGGTGGATATTAATATTGTACCTTATGCATATAACATTTTCTCAATTGAAGGCAAAATGACTCATTGTAAGCATCTTTTCACAAAAGCGCAAATAAATGCCACAGAATCATAAAATCTCAGCACTAAACAGTACCTTAGAAATCATGTACTAAATGATAGTCTATAAAATCCCAAATTAAAGATCTCAGTTAATATTTGCCAAATGTGGGCATGCAAGCGACATTCACATTTGGCATTGCTGTGTGCATTCTGTACCGGTGACAAATTGTGGTATAAAATGAGGGAAGAGATCCAAACCAAATTGTAGCTGAGGCTTGACATGCCTTTGAGAGGACACATATGCCTTCCCATGTTTAAAAGAAAAACCCCATCAGATGATGCACGTAGAACGCGTAGACAGAAGGGCAGCCCTTCCAGATGCCACATCAGTTCCAAGTTGGAGCTGTTAGTAAAAGGGACTCTGGAAAGACTCAGGCGTGCACGCCAAGAATAAGTCATCTCTGCACTCAGACCCCACTCTCAGACAACCTTGAAATGTGGTTTTTAGTAAGGAAAGGCAAGAAAAATAATATGCTTCTATGGAATATCCTTTTTTGAGGGTAAAATGTAAAGACACATATAATTCATGAAATTGTGTCTATTGTGAGACCGTAGATTACAAGGCCCTTAATGACTATTTTTGTTTTTCTCCTGGCACTGAGGCTATACTCATTAGACTCACAGCACTTGTAAGTATTGGCTGGATTGGATTGAAAAAAATGTTTCCCCCTTCTCTCTGTTGTGGTTAGATGTGGGAAGGAGGAGATGCATCTCAGTTACAATTAGTTCTTATCTGGGAGGAGCTTTAGCTATATAGGCCTGTGCCCAGGTATCTCTAACAACATAATATATAACTGTAGACATCTGACAAATGGCAAAGCCAGTTCAGAAACTGCAGAAGGAAGCACCATCTATGAGGCTGCCACTTACAAGACAATCTATCTGGATCATTTGTAGCCACAGTTCAACTTCCCTATGTCATCCACGATAGGCTAACTTGTTCCCAAAAGAATAGAATGCATTGGACTCTACGCTTGCCTGACAAACGGCATTTTCTGGAGATGTCTACACTTCGAAAAGAAAGGCCCAGCATATGAAGTTGAAATCAGCACACTGACCAGTTTACATGTAACACTGCACACTGCTTAGCTTCTCACAAAGGGGTCCAGGCCTAAGGTCTGACGGCAGAGTAAGGAAGACAAGCCAGAGGAAAGTGCAGCTGCTGGAAGCAATAAGCAGGCCCAGAGATGGACTCATACAGTCAGGAATGATAGGTGACATCTTTGAGAGGGGAGTTGCCTTTGACTGCCACAACTGAGGTTTGGAGCAAGAGTTCAAAACCACAAAGAATTATCAGCAAAGGAAAGCATTGTTTCCACTGCTTTCCTGCTCTCGTTTTGATTGTCATACATTTCAATGGCATCCAGATGTTCCATTATTTTAGCTACCAACTTGGGAAATTACATTATAGTTACTTTCAAAGTTGTCAGAACACTAAACTCAACAATGACAGTTTATAACCCATTTTCTCTAAAGCACTTAATTTTTTTTTTCTTATAACCCTGATGGGCTGGCATTTAAATAAAGAAAGTCAGGATTCTGAAATTCAGTTCGTTTTTGTATATGCAAAATTATTCATTTTGCTCATCCACGTGCATATTGGTGCTTGTACCTACATATTGTGTGTATTGTACGGTAACTTCACCTCTATTTGTATCTAGATTTTTTAAAAAATAGGATATTTGCTTCATGTTTTAACTTTGAATATTTGCACTCTAATTTTAGACTAAACTATATTGTGGCATTTAAATTTATGCATTTCTTTCAGAAAACTGAAGGCTAGTTTTTTCAAAAAAAAGCAATATTGTCAATTTTGAAAAAACATACTGCCCCAGTTGAATAAAAAGCATACTGGTGTGAATATCATATTTTACAACAGATTTATTTAAGGTTTCTCAGAAAACTCCATTCATCATTTCCAGTTATGAGGGGGTGAGGCGCTGCAGCTAATGCCCACAGTATTCATAGGGTAAACTTGGAATTGGGAGACTTGGCCACATCCATAAATGGCAACTGTAGAAAACCAGGCCACTTTTAAATCAAACAAAAGCATAGAGAGCCCAGAGGATACTTTTGGAAAGAGGAGACTATTTCTAACAAGTCTAGTAAAAATGTGTATTCCTAAAGCAAATGAATGGGAGAATTCTTACGAGACTATTGCTGTTGCTTTTTTATTTTTTTTTTTTGTGGAGGCTGCTTGTATTATCTGTCTGTACAGGACTTAGCACCCTGTTGAACTCAATAAATATGCAGTGGTGATAATATTATTGCTCAGAATTCATTAGCACTTTCACATCTTTTGAGTGTCACAATGTTCTGCTTACAAGGTGCAGGGAATTTTAATTTAATGCTCATTCTGAGGCTTTAAGCTTGGAAGTGTAATGACCCATGTAAGATAATCCTCTACTTCAAGCAGGGCATTTTTGGAGCAAAGCCATGGGGTTGTCCAAGAATTCATTAAAAAGCAGAGAAACTTTACTTCCCACACTAAAATTCAGGGCTTAGTGTACTGGCTTTTCCAATCTCTGTCCTCCAAGCCATCCACATCATAATCCCCCAACACAAAAAAGGGGAGAAATAGAGGGAATTTGAGTAGGTCTATGACAATGAAATAACTCTAACCAACCTCAGTCAAACTGTGTATGTATGTCCATGGTAGAGGCTGAAACAGAAATCAAACAGGGCTGGAACAAGTTTTAAATCAGAGAAACAAAAATTGTCCCTCAGCCTAGTTCAGCTCTCACTAGACTTTGGGATATCTGTCAGTTTGCATATATATTTCTTCTATGAAATTTAATTTTTCTTTGGCTTAATAGAAATTATCCACAGAGAGTTTTGATACCAGTAATGTCCTTGATACTTGCCACAGTACCTGGCATCTAAAAGGCATTCTGGAACTATTTAGTTGAAGGAATGAATTAATTGATTAATTAATTAAGCAATCATGAAGGTAAATTTCCAACTATCCAATAACCATGCTCTGATTATTTTACTGCTTTTTTAAAAGCAGAAAATTGTTGGCACTACCTTACAAAATCCTTAACTTTTTCTTGTATCTCATTTGGGACTTATAGGACAATGAGCCTATTTTTTAAAAATCTAATGTATCAGCCCTGGCTGGTGTGGCTCAGTGGATTGAGCATTGGCCTGCGAACCAAAGGGTTGCCTGTTTGATTCCCAGTCCGGGCACATGCCTGAGTTGTGGGCCAGGTCCCCAGTAGGGGGCACATGTGAGAGGCAACCACACATTAATGTTTCTCTCCCTCTCTTTCTCCCTCCCTTCCCCTCTCTAAAAACATAAATAAATAAAATCTTTAAAAAAATCTAATTTATTAATAAATGTAATAAAATGTTCTGGGAATATTTAAATTGATAGTAAATCTATATAAATTATTATTTGTGAGAATATGCAAATATTTGTTGTGAGATATAGTTAACAGTCCATGGTTACTACAATAAATAATTATAGATACATACATGTGTGTGCACACACAGTCATACGTACACATGAGTACTTCCAACACATACAACATGGTGATGACATTCACAGTTACCCTAAAACAGTTCGGGACACCAGAATAACCCAAGTGATACGGTAATTAACTATAGGACAGTATGTAATAAAATACGTGTCCGATTGTGAGAAATAGCTTGTATGTCCAATACGAGTTAAGGGCTGGACTTATCAGGGGGTACTTCATGGAAGATGAGAGACTTGACTGGCACCTTGGAGAAGAAGAGGAGCCCTGTAAAAGAAGAGAGCACGTATGATCCAAGTATGGAGGGAGGGCTATGGCACCCCTGCAAGACTGGGACGAGAGCAGCCTAACTGCCAAGGGAAATCGGATTTGGACAACGGTGGAGGGGGAGGCTAAGGTAGTGATTTTGAGTAGAAACATGAGGAGATACAGAGCAATGAAAGGTTTTTGAGCAGAATGATGACGTGATGGAAGTTGTATATAAAAATTGCTTATCTAGTGAAATGGGACTTTGGAGTAAGAAAGGGACTGAGAGCAAGCCAGCAAGTTAAGAGGAGGCAAGACCCGGGTATGAGGGGATTGCTACTCAATCACACATAGGTGGGGATTTTAGTAAGATGAGCGAGACATGAAAAAAATGAGCAAAACAGAGATTGAATGAGAGACTCAAGGGAGGAACAAGGGTCGTTGTTTCCCACAGTTGTCAGAAGCTAATGCTCAGTGGCAGACCTATCAAGACCCCGTAAGTGTGCTTGGCTTCATCTGTTAGTCTTCCCTTTAGGTGAAGTGATGTGGCCTTCATGACAGCTGCTACCTGCTTAATTAGTCTCTTCTCACTCACTCTCAGAATATGATCTCAGGATTGGTCTACTCCTGTCTTGTTCAAAAAAGAAGCCTTTATATGCATCTTCTGAAAAAAAAAATACAGAAAGATCATTTTCCTTCTTTTTTTGTAAATTTAGTTTTACTCATTTTCATAACGTTCTTGACTCTGCATGTTGGGACCACTCTGGTAACTGCAGTGTTTCTAACACAGGTGAGTTTGACTTAGAGTCCATGTATTTTAATCTTCTTCTTCACTGAATGTGTACTTGGGATTTGACCATAAGGAGTAGGCAATTCACTCACCAGGGCCTCTTTACCTGATGAATCTGTTATCCCAACCGAATCACAATCCTGTAGAGATATCAACTATTGTTAATTTCCTTCTTCTCCAAGGCAAAACTCTTCATATTTCATTGTTTGTAATACCTAGCACAGTTCCAGCATAATAAGTGAATATTTTGCTCAATGGATGCAAAAGCCAAAGGGCATTTTGAGAACTAGGGAAAGCAGCAATATCCAATAGTAAATGTACCCATTTGCCTTCCACTGGAGGAACCTATTCAGCACTTCAGTCAACATACATCCATGCTAACATGCAAGTGCGTACATTGTACTTGTACTTCCAAAGGTGAACCATTTTATCCCATCTCACAGGTCTGTCAGGAGGCTGAGATGACTCACCTTCCTACAGATCAGGTGGCTAATTATGTTATTAGAATGTAGAATTACCTGGAATGGCTTTGTCACCCATCTGGCAACAGACCTTGGTTTGACACTGCTGTGTTCAAATGACTAAAAGATGTGAATGTTACATGAGATGATGTGTGAACGTATATGGAAGGTTTTTTCAAATTGTTTTATGACAGACTCCTTTTTGCTCCTTTTAGCTATTACATTGTTCTTAACTTAAAATTGATTTTAGTTCGCTTCTACCACCGTTCCTTCAGTGCCTAGGATATGCAGGTCCTGTGCTCAGGGAGGTGGAGACATTAAAATAAAGGGGTAAATTGGATGATGCCACACTGGCGTCAGCTAGATGAGCAAGATGGATTGTAAAAATGGCCACAAATTTTTGCAGCTTCTTCCATCAACACATAGAGCCTCGGCTTGGTGACTTCCTGTGACCAGTAGCACCCAGTGGAAGTAACATGTGCAATGTCTGAGTCCAGGCCCCAAGAGACCTTGCTTCTGTTCTTTCTGTGCTTGTTATCTTGAGACTTTGCCCTGTTTCCATGATGTGGTCACTCTTCAGAGGCAAGATGGACCCTCCAACCACATTTTGGTTTAAATGTCTAGACACAATGCCACACATTCACCAAGAGACTATGAAGGACTTATTAGTTGAATAATGCACTTTCTGGGGAGAGAAGATTAAATTCTTAAACTGGTCCAAAAATGGCTTGAGAAAGTAGGGATAAGCAGACTGGCTTGGGTGATATGTGCTTGGGGCTGGGACTGGGGCTAGAGTGAGTGTTCCTGCTGTCGAGCTGGTGCTGACATGGTTTGCCCTCCTCACCAGCATTAAAGGTGGGAGTGCCTAAGTTTTCTCTTCTGCTTGCCGAGATGTGGGGCAAAAGAGACAAGAGTGTAGTGGGGTCTGAAAGCTGTCAGCAGTCAGAAAAATGGAGTCAGGCTCTTTATTACTCTTTAATGCAAGTGTCTTCATAGCATTTAGCACCCGAAATTATCTTAAAAAATTTTTTTTTCATTTATTATTTATTTCTCTACCCACTCTACCCTCTGTGGATTATAAACTGAGTATTGGTCGGGACCAAATCTATATAGTTCTCTGCTGAATCTCCAGCCTCTAGATTAGTACTAGATGCACAGTAGGTGCTCAATAAATATTTATGTATGAATGAACTTCTACAAGTGAACATTAGTTTCTCTGTGCTCAATCCTGATGCTTAGTGATCAATCAGAGAACAAGTGCACTGCAGATAGTTCTAACAATCTTAAATTTGAATAACTTGCTCTACATCTCCTGTAAGTTGATACCCCCGAAGGAATGGCTGGGAAATGTTCATCTTTGATTCTTCTGTATGCTTCAAGCTATATCTTTGTATCAAGTCAGATTGTCAGAATACCATGTACCTGGCTCAAGTTACTCTGGTTTCCATGGAAATATTTGTACAGCATTATGTTCTTGATTTTTATTGATGTTATTATACTACCCGGCCATGTCCTCCTGTCTCTGAATATTTTGTAAAAGTGCTGCACAGCACATGTCCTCTAGGTTATTCACTGTTTCCTAGGAAAGAGACATGCAACAGGATCTCAGAATTTAGATCTGGGGCTAGAGATAATTTCTCCCTTTTTTAGGTGAGGATTTTAGCCATCGATTACAGAGCAAACTGTTGTGCTAAACACTTGTAGCTCCCCTTATCCTAGATGTTCTCATATTATTATCCCTACCACACTCACATACCCAGCTCTTGCCTTTTTTTTTGTTTATAAGTACATATGAAATCATTAAAATTATATATGTATACACACACACAAACACACTTTTCCTATTAAGTCTCCTGAAACCTTCTTTGGAAGTAAGTATGGTATTAGTAATTAATAAGTGGATCTTACTCCTGAGACACACTGGAAAAAGTCTGAGTGAGACTGAACTGCCCATTGTCCTGCCTCTGTTAAAGGGAAATGAAAAGCCCAGAGTGCTGTGAGGTTACCCCATCAGAGGCAGAGCGTTATCCACCCATATGTCTCCCTTAGCACATTTTAAGTGGTCAACAAATGTTTCTTGTGTTACTCTCTTGAGGTTTTCTTTTAATACCTTAGTGGCTTAATTAGTGTCATTTATGACCAGAACTTGGAGAATGTAAGGATCTAGAATTTTAAACACATCCACTTTCCAGAGATCTCCTAGAGGATATCTTTTAAGTAGAATAAGGGGTTGATTTTCATCTGTGTCCTCTCACTGCTTCACATAATGCCTAAGTCTTAGGCCCCCCCAAAATTGTTGTGGAATGATCTCCAGGAGTACTTTATCTTTGAAACTGTAGGGTTGATTAGCTTCTTTTATCTAGAGCTTGATTTAATGAAAATGAAACAAAAAGTCATTGTTAATATAGTTGTTTTAACCTGTAATACTTTAAAATGTAATCAAATTCACCTTTTTTAAAGAAACAGGTGGGTATACATAAGGTAAGCTATAGAGTTAGTTTCTATAAAATGAATCTATTCTCTGCCATTTTTGCCACACAATTGGAGATATGTTTTCATTAAAAACATGTCTTGAGGCTAAGAGATCCAAAATGGCAGAGGAGTAAGTGGAAGGTACACTAACCTCTTCCCAGGACCAATCTGGAATTACAACTAAATTGTGGGAAAAGCATCCTAAATAATCAAGTGAACACTAGCTAGAGAGAAGCCTTGTAACCACTCACAGACGGAAGAAAACACTTCACCACAACATGACTGGTAGGGAGTATGGAAATGCGAGAGGGCTGGTTGGGCTCCTCCAGGTGGCAGCTGAAGTGCTAGAGGGATATTTCAGTGACTGGAGGATTCCCCTGAGAAATGTGGGGTCTAAACCCCAAGCTGGGCTCCCAGCGTACACCACCAGACCTGGGAAGGAATACAGATAACAATCAGCTGTGAAAAGCAGCAGAGTTTTTGTCTGCCAGGGACAGAAGGCTGGAGACTCAAAGAGCCTCTTAAAGGGCCAATGCACAAAATTTCATTTGTAGCCACTTACCCCGGACTCCAGCAGAAGGAGGGCAGAATGGACTAGAGGCGCTTGAGGAAAGTCTGAGGTTGGTGGCTCTGGGGAGAGAACTGAAGGAATAGCTACCAGGATCCCTGGGCTGAGTCATTCCCCAGACTGCAGAGGCCATCTTTCTGAGGCAGAGCACTCCTCTCCAAGTGTTATCAGCCTTAGGGGAAGTAATAGCCCCAACCGCAGAAATTACTCTGCCCTACTATGTGGAGGTTAAGCCCGGCTGCTGATTACAGCTTGATCAGTTTGACAACTGATTGGTTTAAATGACTGATTAGTTTAACAACTAAGGCAGAAAATACAACAAAGCAGCCAAAATGAGAAGACAAGAAAACAGACCCCAAATGAAAGAACAAGAGAATTCTCCAGAAGAAGAACTAGATGAAATAGAGGCAAGCAATTTCTCAGATAGTTTACAGTGATGATTATAAGGATACTCAAAAGCATGAAAAAATAACATAGAAACCATAAAAAAGGACAAGTCAGAAATAAAGAAGGCTATATCTGAGATAAATAATATACTGGAAGGAATAAACAGTAGGTTAGATGAAGCAGAGGATCACATCAGTGATTTGGAAGACAAGGTGGAAAAAAAACTCAGGTGAGAAGCAAAAAGAAAAAAGAATTTTTTAAAAATGAGAATAGCTTAAGAAACATTTTGTTCAACATGAAGCAGAACAATATCCACCTTATAGGAATACCAGAAGGAGAAGAGAGTGAGCAAGGGATCAAGAACCTGTTTGAAGAAATAATGACCAAAAACTTCACTAATCTGGTGAAGGAAAAAGACACACAAGTCTAGGAACTGCAGAGTCCCAAACAAGTTGGACCCAAAGAGGCCTACACCAACACTTCATAATTAAAATGATAGGGCTTAAAGATAAGGAGAGATTCCTAAAAGGCACAAGAGAAAAGCAGGTAGTTATCTACAAGGTAGCACCTATTAGACTGTCATCTGATTGTTCCTCAGAAACACTTCAGGCCAGAAGGGAGTGACGTGAAATATTCAAGGTGATGAAAAGCAAGGACCTACAACCAAGGCTACTTTACCCCGCAAGGCTGTCATTTAAAATCGAAGGAAAAATAAGGAGCTTCCCAGACAAGAAAAAGCTAAAGGAGTTTGTTAACACCAAACCAGTACTGCAACAAATGTTAAAGGGCTTGCTTTAAGATGAAGAAGAAAAAGAGAGAAAAAAAAAAGAGGAAAACAGTCTAACAATAAAATGGCACCACATATGTATCTATTAACACTCACCTTCAATGTAAATGGCTTAAATGCTCCAACCAAAAGACATAAAATAGCTGAATGGATAAGAAAACAAGACCCATATATATGCTGCCTCCAAGAGACTCATCTCAAATTAAAAGATACACAGACTAAAATAAAGGGATGGAAAAAGATATTTTATGCAAATAAAAAAGAAAAAAACCTAGAGTGCAGTAATTATCTGACAAAATAGACTTTAAAACAAAGGCTATGTAGTAAGAGAAAAAGTAGGACTCTACGTAATGATAAAGGGAACAATCCAGCAAGAAGATATAACCCTAGTAAACATTTACATACCCAACATAGGAGCACCTAAATTTGTGAAGCAAATCTTGATGGACCCAAAGGGAGAGAGAGTGACAGAAATACAGTCATAGTAGGGGATTTTAACACACCATTGACTTCAATCAATAGATCTTCCAGGCAGAAAATCAACAAGGAGACAGTGGCCTTAAAAGACACACTAGATCAAATGGATTTAATTGATATCTTCAGAGCATTTCACCCCAAAGCAAAACAAGTCTCAATAAATTTAAGAACATGGAAATCATATCAAGCATCTTCTCTGACCATAATACTATGAAACTAGAAATCAATCACAAGAACACTGAAAAACACACAAAGACATGGAAGCTGAATAACATATTATTAAACAATGAATGGGTCAACAATAAGATCAAGGAGAAAATCAGCCCTGGCTAGAGTGGCTCGGTGGATTCAGTGCTGGCCTGCGAACCAAAGGGTCTCCAGTTTGATTCTCAGTCAGGGCACATGCCTGGGTTGCAGGCAAGGTCCTCAGTAAGAGACACACAAGATGCAACCACACTTTGTTGTTTCTCTCCCTTTCTCCCAACCATCCCCTCTCTTAAAAATAAATAAATAAATAAATACAATTTTTATTAAAAAACATTTAAAAAAAGATCAAGGAAGAAATCAAAACATACCTTGAAACAAATGAAAATAAGGACGCAAATATCCAAAATCTGTGGGACACTGGGAAAGCAATTCTAAGAGAGCAATTCATAGCATTATAGGCCTATCTCAAAAAATGAGAAAAAGTTCAAATAAACACTCTAACTTCGCACTTAAAGGAGCTTGAAAAAGAACAACAAACAAAGCCCAAAGTAGGAGGAAGGAAATAATAAAGATCAGAACAGAAATAAGCAAAATAGAGTCTAAAAAAAATATAAAAGATAAATGAATCCAAGATCTGGTTTTTTGAAAAGATAAATAAGACTGAGACTTCTGGCCAAGATGGAGATAGACACACTGTGCCTCCTCGCACAACCAAAAGAAGGACAACAACAAATTTTAAAACAAAAAACAACCAGAACTGACAGAAAATCTAACTGTATGGAAGTCTGACAACCAAGAAATTAAGAAACATACATCCAGACCGGTAGGAGGGGCGGAGAGGACTCGTGTGGCGGGACGATGGCTGGCGGATCCGGGAAAGGCTCGGCTGGCCAGGAGAAGTGGCGGCTGGTGGATTGGGCTGTCCCACTCCCTCGTGAGGATAAACTGGGAGGAAGAACTGGGAAGTGAGACAGACCCCGCAACCCAGAGTTCTAGCTCGGGGGAAAAAAAGCCTCAAAGCCTCTGATTGAAAACTCCTGTGGGGGCTGAGGCGGTGGCAGCAGGAGAAACTCCCAGCCTCACAGGAGAGCTTGTTGGAGAGACCCACAGGGTCCTAGAGCATACACAGCCCTCCCACCGGGGATCGGCACCGGAACCAGCACCAGAAGGGCCCAATTTGACTGTGGGTGGAGCGGAGGGTCACTGAAGGCCAGCAGAGAGCAGAGCAACCGCCATTGTTCCCTCTTGGTCCCCTCCCCCACAAACAGCATCACTATGCAGCGACGTGGCTGCCCCGTCCTGGTGAACACCTAAGGCTCCGCCCCCTACTACGTAACAGGCGCGCCAAGACAACAAAAATGGCCCAAATGAAAGAACAGATCAAAGCTCCAGAAAAAATACAACTAAGCGACGAAGAGATAGCCAACCTATCGGATGCACAGTTCAAAACACTGGTAATCAGGATGCTCACAGACTTGGTTGAATTTGGTCACAAATTAGATGAACAAATGAAGGATACGATAAGGGAAATGAAGAAAAATGTACAAGGAACCAACAGTGAGAGGAAGAAAAATGGGACTCAAATCAATGGTGTAGACCAGAAAAAAGAAACAAACATTCAAGCACAACACAATGAAGAAACAAGAATTCAAAAAAATGAGGAGAGGCTTAGGAACCTCCAGGATGTCTTGAAACGTTCCAATATCCAAATCATAGGGGTGCCAGAAGGAGAAGAGGAACAGAAAGGAATTGAAAACTAATTTGAACAAATAATGAAGGAGAACTTCCCCAATCTGGCAAAGGAAATAGACTTCCAGGGAGTCCAGGAAGCTCAGAGAGTCCCAAAGAAGTTGGACCCAAGGAGGAACACACCAAGGCACATCATAATTACATTTCCTAAGATGAAAGATAAAGAGAAAATCTTAAAAGCAGCAAGAGAAAAGGAGACAGTAACCTA
>VMDR010006617.1:0-44578 GCA_007922815.1 Macrotus californicus
GTATCATGGGTGTGAACTGGAAGACTCAATATTGTTAAGGGGTCAGTTCTTCCCAAACCGAAGGTTAGATTCAATGCAAACCAAATCAAAATCCCAACAGGCCTGTTTTGGAAGTAGAAATTAATAAACTGACTCTAAAATTCATGTGACAATCCAAAGGATCTAGAACAGCCAAAAACAACTTTGAAAAGAAAAACAAAGTTGTAGGATTTAGACTTTCTGACTTCAAAACGTATTATAAAGCTATAGCATAGTATTGTCATAAAGATAGACAAAGGTCAATGGAACAGAATTAAGATCCATAAATATATCCACATATTCATGGTCAATTGATTTTCAACTAAAGGGCAAAGTTAATTCTATGGAGAAAGAATAGTCTTTTCAACAAAAGGTGCTGGAACAGTGGGATATCCACACATAAAAAATGAATTTCAACCCATACCTTATATCATATGCAAAAAAAATTACATCTCAAAATTCACTCCAAATGGGCCATAGACCCACATGTAAGTCTAAAACTATAAACATGCTAGAAGGAAAAATAGGAGAAAATCTTTGTTAGGCAAAGATTTCTTTGTGTTCAGTAAAGATTTAGATATGATGTCAAAAATACAATACATAAAAAAATTGATAGACTGGATCGCATCAAAATTAAAAATAGCTCTTCAAAACACACTTTTAAGAGAATGTAAAGACAAAACACAGACTACAATAATATATTTGCCAAACCTGTCATTGATAAAGGACTTGTATCCAAAATATTTATGGTATTTTCATTTTTTTAAAGATTTTATTTATTTTTAAAGAGAGGGGAAGGGAGGGAGAAAGAGAGGGAAAGAAACATCAATGTGCAGTTGCCTCTCACGTGCCCCCTACTGGGGACCTGGCCCACAACCCAGGCATGTGCCCTGACTCGGAATTGAACCGGCCCATACTCAATCCACTGAGCCACACCAGCCAGGGCTGTAGTATTTTCAAAACTCAATTATAAAACAACCAAAAAAAATTTTTTTTAATGGGCTTAAGATTTGAAGAGACATTTCAGCAAAGAACATGTGCTGATGGCAAATGAACACATGAAAAGATGTTCAACAGAATTATTGACTAAGGAAATGCAAATAATTAAAACCACAGTAAGATACTACTATACGCCTCTTAGAATGTCAAAAATCAAGAAAGAAAAAAAATGGCCATATCCACTGTTGGCGAGAATATGGAGCACCTGAAATGCACACATGCTGTGGGCAGGCCTGTACAACCTCTGCACAAACCGTTGGGCAGTTCCCCACCATTTCCCCATTTCGCTCCTACGTATTTACTGCACAGAAGTGAACGCCCATGTCATTACAAAGACCTGTACAACAGTGTTCGTAGCTGCTCTACTTGTGACATGCCCAGGCTGGAAGCAATCCAAACGTCCCCCCCGCAGGAGGGTGGATAAACAAGTTGTGGTGCGATCTGACAGTGAAATACTACATAACGACCAGGAAAAAACAACCTTCACATGTGCAACAACATGCAACACGGATGAATCTAAAGCAAATATGCTGAGTGAATGAAGCTAGATAAAAAAAGAGCACATATTTACTGTAGGATTCCATTTGTATAAAGCCCTGGGTAATCCCGACTAAGCTATAGAGATGGGAAAGAGATCAGTGATTGCCTGAGAACGGGGAAACGGACAGGTCTATCCAAGGTCATGAGGAAACTCTGGGGGATGACACACGTGATCACTGCCTTAACTGTGGTGATGAGCTCAATAAAACTTTTTTAGAATTGAACTGATAATTGCAAACACATACAGGGCTCAAATGTGCCAGGCACTTTTGAAAAACTATTTTATTCATATTAACTTACTGAATCCTCCCAACAATAACCCTTTGAGGTAGTTAATATTGTTATTGCCATTTCACAGAGGAGGAAACTGAGGCATGGAGTTGGAAAGATGGTAAATGGGGATCTGGAACTGGAACGTAGACACATGGCCTTCAAGAATGCATGTTCTTAACCAACACAGAAGTCGGTTTCTCCATATGCAAGGGGGGACCTCCCCCCAAAACTGGAATTATCTTCTAGAGGGTGGGCCCCTTGCAGTACGATCTTCCCCTGCTAGGTGAGTGTTCTAGGAACCCATCTGTATCACTGTGCCAGCTGGTGGTGGTGTGAGAGGCTGCATTCTGCTCCAGTGAATTTTCTTTGAAGATTCTCAATGCTTTTGTCCATTTCATGATGGGTGATTTAGGAGTGTAGCTGCCCACGCCGCACTAAGTATTAAGCAGTTTTTGACCAAAAATAGCATCACCCCCATGCCCCACCCTCCCTATTCACCTGATCTCACCCCAAGCAACTTTGTTTTGTTTCCCCAGGTGAAAAAGTCCTCAAAGGGAGATGCTTTGCCAATGCGGAAGAGGTGAAACAAAAAACCACAGGAGCCCTTAAAAGGCATCAAAATTGATAACTTCAAAAACTGTTTTGAGCAGTGGAAAAATCTCAATGGGTGTAGTGCATCAAATGGAGAGTACTTTGAAGGTGACTGAAGTTTAAACATGTAAGAATAAATACACAATTTTTAATAAATAAATTCTGGGTTTTAGGGGGTCCCCTCTCATAATAATAAATCTGAACCTTATATTCCCATCTCAGTTAAATATTAAGTGCCTGTGGTGTATATTGATAGTCCTTTGTCAGATATTTTTGCTGGATTCCGGGAACAGGTTAAAAAACTTCCAACTCATTTTTTTTTTCCATTTCCTGACTATCTCCCTCATAGATAGGGAAAGATCGCCATCTAGTGGTAAAATGCAAAACTACAGGCCCCTCCTGTGCACTTAGTTTTCACCAACCACCTGCGTGTGTTTAAAATGCTCCTGTCCTGCTGAATCAGCATCAAATTCTTAACTAGTTTTGAAACCAGAGGGCAACTGAGTTTGGGGCTCGTGCTGCCTGTCACCACTCAGCCGAAAAGCAGAGACAGGGCTTGGACTAGAATTGCGCTTTTATTAATATCAGGGGCCAGCCATCTGAGAAGGTGGTGGGTAAAAACCCTAACATCCATCTTCCCTTAAGTGTTCATGAAACAAGTTTATATAAAGAAAATGCGGGAGTTTGGGAGGGAGAAATTTCTAAGGAGAGCAAAAACGTGCTGTTTCCCTCGGGAGCACAGGGAGGGCGAGCTGAAAGGGGAGTCTTGCAGCTTCTTCCCAAGCTCGCTCCTGCTGTTCCAGTGTTCTGTCTCCGTTTGTGTTAGCTTTCCTCTCTTCCCCGGCACCTGTGGTTTATGGCCAGCAAAGCAGTGTGTTCTCTGGTTAGGGAGGAGGGGCATGAAACATTTCCTCTCAAGTGTCCTTGGTTAGGGTGATAAGGTTTTGCTATTCACCAGCGGGCTGTAAGTTGCTCAAACTCTTTGGCCTCGTTTAATTTTCTTGTCTCAGTTTCCCCTTTCCACATGCCCAGGAATTTTTCTAGCTTCTTACTACCCTGTCTCAGTTTGACCCAAGCTCTAGCCTTGCTTCTTCCACTAAACTGCCATGTGACTTGGGGCAACTTTCTCCGTGTAGGCCTCCACCCCCATCTGTAAGTAACGGTGCAGGAGCTCACCTCCACAGCTGTCATCCACAACCCTACAAACTGCACACGCAGACCTTCATTTTCTTGCTCTTTGCTTTACAGCTCTTTACAGGTGTTACATTTTTCACAACGTGACGGCAAAAACGATGATGACTTGTTTGATTGCAGTGCTCGCTTTATTACGGTGTTCTGAAACAGAGCCTGCAATATCTCCAAGCTATGCCTATATTGGAGTTTTGCTCTCTGTACGGTCTGGGCTTGGTGCTTTGCATGAGTTAAATTATTTTATCTCTACAGCAACTTCACAGGGCAAATGCTTCTATTACCCCCATTTTAAGATGAGCAAAAAAGAGGCTGGGGACACAAAGGGACTTGCTCAGTGTTTTTGTAACAGGGTGCAGCCACGCCCCCCCCCCCAAAGAGGGATTTGCAATGGGGTCCACAACTCGTGGTGTCCAGGAAATATTAAAAATATAAGATGTCCTCACCCCCACAAGTCTGAACTGGGGGATGGGACACCGGGAGCAGGGCCATTGAGAGTTATTTTGCATAGCAACAGTTTTGTAAATAACCACAAGAATGGTCATTTAACATATCTATAACTTTTTACTCGTTTCATAGATATATTAAGTAGCTGTGGCCAAGCCTTGAGCCAGGAAGATGGGAGTGACTTTGACCTCAGGACGTAACTGAGAGGCAACTCCCCCTGGTTACAGCACCTGCGTTGAGAGCTTGGAGATGGTTCCCTCCACGCCACGGGGCCACGCCTGCCTGGACTGACTTTGGCAGCTCAGAAAAGCTGGAAAAACACAGGAATGCTGGCAGATGTAGTTGGTTGTGGGAGGAGTCAGAAATAAGGATGCAGAGGAAGATTCACGCTGGGATTTAAGCCCAGGCGCGGCAGCCACACAGGTCAGAACCACGTGGTCTTGGGGTTGGGGGAAACCCGTGGTTTGTGCATAGGTGTGGAACCACGTGTTTTGGGGGGGAACCATGTGGTTTGGGGACTCCCTTTGCCACGTAGCTTAGGAAGCCAGAAAGCGAGATGCAGCAGCGATACAGAGCTCTCTCTCAGCAGTTTGGAAGAATGGAGGGGAGACGCTGCGGGAAGGAAAGGGGTGAAAGGACTCTTGCTGGTGGACCATTAGAAGGTGCCACACGGGTTTGGATTAAGAACTAGGGATCCCAGCAGCACAGCTGATGGTGCTGGGAAACGCAGGAGGCCTGCAGCCATGGATGACTGGAAGGAACCAGGAGGAGGGCACTGCAGACTTCTGTCCTTTCTCTTCCAGAGCACAGCACTTCTGATTGGCATGTTCTGAGACTGGCCTGACTGGGCGAAGGGTGGAAGGAAGGGCTGTGTGTTTGCGGGTGTTTTAAGGGACTTTGGGATTTTAACAAAGACATTAATAGTCACTACTCTAAGCCTGTATAACTTTTGAATAAATAATTCCATTTCACCAAACTCTGGCATTGAGAACCATAATTCCCTGGCAAGGTGGGTGAACCTAGTATAGGGGGATCCCGGGGAGGGGGGGAGGTCCGTTCGGTAACAGTATCCTGCCCCCCCCCCACACAGGTCCATTCTGTAACATTTTCAGCTCATAATGATTGGTTGGAGTTACAATGTGAACATGAGTCATATGATTTGAGTGTTAGAATGTCCTGGGGCTTGGAGGACCTGAGCCACTGCCTCTGCTGAAACAAAGAGGGTACGAGTGACGGGCTGTGTACCTGCCCACGAGGCTCCCTATTATCAGAGGCGACTGAGGCATGGCCGCTGGCATCCCACTGGAAACTGGTTGAACCCCAGTGCCCCTTCCCTCTCCCTTGAGCATTCCCCAGAAACAAGGCCCATAAATCTCCCGGACTTTTTGTCACCAAATTAGTCATTCTTGACCAAAGGACATTATTGTTTTGAAAACACCTACATCCTGGACATCTGGAACAGACCAGCAAGGTGACTCACCCCCCTGGGGGTCTGCTCCACATCCTTAAAAACCCCTCTGCCCCTTCGCTTAGGGTTGCAGTCTGTTCGGACTCAGCCTGCCTGATTGCAGTGTCAACCCTCTGATAAAAGCCCTTAATTGGACTTTTCTGGCTCCAGGTCCTTTCTTAGCCACTTCAGCTACCTAGCCAAGAGCATGAGCTGTTAGAATGGTTGATGACACAGGCTGTGAAAGAATTCACAGAGAAGGAAGTGTAGAGAATGAAGTTTTTATTCACTCTCCAAGGAAGGAGAGGGTCATGGTGTGAAGAGATGCACCAGCATTGAGAGGTGGGGGCTTTCAGCTTTTATTGGATTATAATTGGAATGAAAAGAGGTGGAAGTGCTGTTGAGAGGCCCCTGGGCCGTTGGGGGTTTGTAACCGGAGGCTGCAGTGTGGTCCAATGTTATCTTCTGCCTGTGGCTGTATGGAGCGGTTAGTTCTGTTCTTGCTTCCAGTATTTTCCAGTCCTGGGAACAAGCTCAGAAGAGTGAGGTGGCAGCCATGTTTAACAAGGTCACAGGCCTGCTGGGCAAATGGTGCTGACTTCGCCCTTTCATGAGCTGCACACATTCTGTGATCGCCCCTCACCCATCGCACCTGTCTCCACCATGGGAGCTGTAGCACCATCACTGGAAACCCCCCAAAGGTTTTAAGTCATGCTGTGATGTTGTGACTTATAATGAGAAATATGTTTTTGGTCTTCTCCCCTCATTCCTGGCACAGAGCCCCTAAAACCCTAGTAACTTCCTAAGTGTTAAGAGTGATTAATGTCTCTCTTGTTATGTTAATGAGTGACTTTTGGACCTCTTGTAAGGCAAACACGGGATTGAAGGGCTGGAGATTTCAGTCCCACCCACCCCACCCCACCCTAACATCGAGGAGGAGAGAAGGCCTGGAGGCTGAGTCAACCACCAGCGGCCAATGATTTAATCAAGGCCTTTGTAATGAAGCCTTCATAAAAACCCAAAGGACGGTTCCGAGGGCTTCCAGGTTGGTGAGCCTGTGGAGATGTTGGGAGGGTGGCAATCCTGCAGAAGGCATGGAAGCGCCGCACCCTTTCCCCAAACATTGCCCTGTGCATCTCTTCCATCTGGCTGTTCTTGAGCTATATACTTTTATAATAAACCGGTAATCTAGTAATTAAAATGTTTCTCCAAGTTCCTTAAGGCACTCAAGCAAATCCCAACAGGGAAAAGGTCACGGGAACCTCTGGTTTACAGCTAGTCCATCAGAAGCACAGGTAACAGCCTGGACTTTAAACTGGTGCCTGAAGCACAAGGAGAGGGTCCTCAGAACCCCCAATCGATAGCCAGTAGGTCAGAAGCACGGATGACAACCTGGTTTGCAACTGGTGTCTGAAGTGGGGGTGGGGAAGCAGTCTTGTGGAATTTGGCACTACCTCTGGTACACTGTCAAAACTGAGCTGAATTGCAGGACACTCAGCTGGGTTCCTTGGAGAGATGGCTGAGGCAGGGAAAGTAGAGGGGAGCCTGGAACATTTTACTGTGCCAGAAAGCAAGAAAGTGCTCAAAGAAGTTGGATTGGTGTTCGAAACACGAGTTGGCTTGATGAGGCTTCACTGGCCAAATTCTGTGTGCGTGGTGGGGGTATTGATCAGAAAAAAATAACGGTAATGTACCAGTGTGGGGTCAGTGCACATGGCCCTTCCCCTCCCATGACTGAGGGCTGATCAGGGGGCCCCTGGCCAGAAGGAATGCATTGTTTTGGAAATGGATTGTAACTTCCTCTTTGTCATCTTTTGGGAGTCACTTCCTGTCCTATGACTGCTTCTTGACCTTTACACTGAGGTAATGCAGTTTAGAGTCACGTGTAGGACACGTGCCTGCTCTGTCTGGGACCCCTTAAAACAAGTCTCAGACACAGAGGGGTGTGGTCCTGCTTCGCTGACCTGCCATCGTCCCTGTAATGTTAGTAATACAGGCAATATCTATTCCACCCAGTCCTTGTGGATTTTTTTGGCTTATCCGGACAAACAGTTGAGATCCCCAGGCTTGATCGCCTGCATTACAACTATAAAATAGAATTTTTTAAAAAACCATAAATCCACAGTGATTCTCAAAAAGGAGGTGGGTGGTGAGCTCTCATTTACAGAGGCAATGTCAGTTAATAAAAGCGGATATGGGTAATGATAGAGTTAGCAAAAAGCACCCTTTTGCAAACACTGATATGAATGATTCAGGCAAGAATAATGCTAAAACCACTGACAGAAAGGTTGATGAACATATTCTCAACAAATCACTCCAGAGAGGCTTCATTAATTACACATGAAAAGGGATGCCATTCATTGGCAAAACAGGGCGTAAATTGTCTTTACAAAGTAACCAAGGTTCACTCATCAACTAAAAGCAAGACACAGGCCCCAAATGGGGCCACTTATGCTAAGCCCCACATCACCAAACCAAGAGCTAATTACAGTTGTGGCATCTGGTTCTAGAGATGACATCTTAAACCAGTCAATCAGAAATTACCTGGTCATCACTAGTGAGGTGACCTGCATGCAAGACCCCTGCCATCCCCTAAAGGAAAGTACCCTTGCCACAACCAACCCACTCTCGCTAGCGTGACTCCCGTGTCCTGCTCCCTTCTGTCTGACTTTCATTTTAGACGGCTCCTCAGACCTCCTTTCTGTCTGCTAGACAGGATGCTGTTTGGTTAATTAATCATTAAATAAAGCTGTGAGCCCTGAGAAAGGAGACACCTACTGAAAAGGGCTCTTGGTGGCTACCTGGGCTCAACATTTAAAAAACAGAGCCTAGTAGCTATTTCCACACCAGGGCCTCTCACACAAACTGCACTTCAGGGAGAAAGCGCTGAACTACCTGCCTGCCGCCCTGTGTTTCTGCCATCTGAGCCAATTTATAAGGGAGTTCCTGGAACCCTATTTCAACCAGTAGGACTGAGGTTTTCCTATCCAATTAGCCGTGCAGCACCAACCAACCAGAGCAGCTCTGTTGTGATGAATCAGGACAGTGCCTTTGGACCAAACTGTGAGCATCTGCAGTCTTCATTAGCGTGAGGACTGACCAATCAGGGAGCAGGTGCAGGCTCTTCCGTCTGTATGACTGGCTCCTCCTTGGCTCTGGTAGCACACTTTCCATTTCCACCGAAGACTGCGTTTCCCAGCTGAGCTGAAGCCCTGAAGCAGCTCC
Organism: Macrotus californicus; assembly: GCA_007922815.1. Classification (NCBI taxonomy): domain Eukaryota; kingdom Metazoa; phylum Chordata; class Mammalia; order Chiroptera; family Phyllostomidae; genus Macrotus; species Macrotus californicus. The sequence goes on from VMDR010006617.1 coordinate 8,729, forward strand.
CTGGAGCAGGGCTGTCTGGCCAGAGAGGGGCCTGACCTCAAGGCTGCCTCACAGCTCTGCTGTTTTCAAAGCCCTGCTATACCCCAACTGAGCTGTTTTGCAGCAAATAAAGTTTCTTTCACCACACCCCAAACTGCGGATTCCTACTGGCCTTGAGTCGGTACCAAAGACTGTTGGTTAACCAAGCCAGTAAGATCTTTAAAGTTTGCTCAGTTGAACTTTGTTTTTTCACACCGACAATTGGCATGATGTCCCTCCTGCTGTGAAGCAAGTACTGCATGTTGCTCAAGAGTCTTCTGACAAAAATCCAACCTGAATCTAATCATGGAGTGGAGGGAATCGAGGATTATGGCTATTCTATAAAACAATTGACCTGGACTACTCAAATTTATCGATCTCATGAATGGCAAAAAATGTGGCCAGGGGAAGGAAGGGGAAGGAGAGAGAGCTGTTCTGGATTCAAAGAGACTAAAGAGACAAAAGGAAAGGCATGACTCTGGACTGGATCCTCTATAGGAGCATTTATATTCAAAAGTGAGCAAATTTGAATATAAAGTGTATATTGGATAATAATTTTGCATCAGTGTTAAATTTCTCAGGTGTCAAAATCATACGGAGGTCACGTGAGATAGCGCCTGTGTTCTTAAGTGATACACACTTAGGTATTTACGATCCGTTTGCAACAGTTTCCGCGCAGACAGTAACAAAGCCACCTTGGGCTCCGACCCCAGGTTCACGCGTGCGCACTGCTCTCTGCTGAGACAACGCTACTGCAGGGTCGATTGGATGCCACAAGGCGGATATACGCAAAAGGAGTTTCCGGTGATTGCGTAGCTGCCTGCGACTAAGGCGGCAAAATGGAGGAGACGCCTCACGGTGAGCGCGCGGAAGGGGCGTGGGCGGCGGGTCTGAAGGGACAGGAGCTGCTCTAACTGTGACTGATTGTGTCTCCGCGCAGACTGTCCTGGGACCGGCAGCGCCCAGGCGGGCCGAGGGTCCGCATGTCAAGGGTGCCCCAACCAGCGGCTATGCGCTTCAGGAGCCGGCGCGGCTCCGGACCCGGGTGAGGAAGGGCTAAAGCCTGCATAGGAAGTGACAGGCGCTAGCCCGGAAGAAGCGGGGCGTATGGGAAAACTTGGCGGAGACGGTAGGGGGGTGGATCTGAAGAATGAATGACAGGGATGGGGCGTGGAGGCGTGGAGAAGTCGGGTGGGGGCGGGACTTGAGAAATGAGTGACAGGGGCGGGGCCTTCAGGCAAGAATCAAGGCAAGTGTCAGAATGGGAGTAGAGCCTAAGGATCAGTGACTAGTGTGAAGTCAAAAGGTAAGAGGGGCGGGGCATAGAAAGTTGTCTGCGTTGAGGGGTGCAGCTAGAAGTTAGAGGTTTGAGTGACACTAACTGGCTTGACAAGGCCACCAGCCGGGGAATAGGTTATAAACTTTGAAGTCAGGGAGTTTGGGCTTAAATCCTGGCTCCGTCAGCTACTTTCTTTGGATAGAATTTCTTGTAAAGAGCGATTCTTCCATTCATTCAACAGAAATATATATTAATCGGCCCCTAGGCACAGCTCTCCGAGCTGGGAATATAGCTGTGAAAGAGAGGTCGCTGCGCTAGTGGATGTTGGTTTAATAGGGGAGACACCCCGTAAGTAAGTGAGCAAGCGAATAAGTCATCACAGCAGTAAGTGCTATGAGGGTCAAATTGGAGGGTCGGGAGGATCTGGGAACCTACTGAAAGGAACTTAAAAAGCAGGAGCCTGCAGAAGGGTTTGGAGGAGTTCAGGGAGAGACTTGGGTTTGATTCTTGGGTCCCACAACCAGTATTGGCCTTGAACAAGGGTCTTAACCTTCCTGAGCTTGTTCCCTCGCCAGTAATGGGGAGAGAAAGTTACCTCACACTGTTGTTTGAAGGACTTGAAATAAGGTAGAGTAGTGAAAGCACAGCAAATGTCTGGTAAGTGATAGTCATCAGTGACAGGTACTTACCAAGTGCCTGCTGTGCCTCAGGGTTTCTCACCCTGGGCACTTGACATTTGGAGCCGCATAATTCTGTGCTGTGAGGGCTGTACTGAGCATGTCCAGATGTCTAGCAGCATCCCTGGCCTCTGCCCACTCTATGCCAGGGGCATCCCTTCCCTGTGACAACTACACATGTCCCCAGACATTGCCAAATGTCCCCTGATGGGTTTTGCCCCCAGGTTGGGAATAGTCTATGGTGGACGGCATATATGGCCACGGTTCCATGAGATTATAAGGGGGCTGAAAGCCTCTCGAAAAGCATTCCTCGCGTGTCTGTGGTGATGCTGATGCAAACAAACGTATGTGCTACCAGTTGTATGAAAGTATAGCCCATACAATTATGTACAGTACCTGATAATGATAATAAACAACCATGTTACTGGCTTATGTGTTTGCTACAGTGTATTATACTTATTTTAAAACAGCATGCTCTGTTACACTGACAGCTGCCTGACTTCTCATGCTTATCTATTGATCACATCATCTTCTCTTGCGCTTGATTTAATCTTGTGTTGTTTCATGCAGTAACATGCTGTATAGGCTTGAACCTAGAGCAATAGGCCATGCCATGTAGCCTAGGTTTGTAGCAGGCTCTACCATCTAGGTTTGTGAGTGCATTCTGCGATGTTTGCAGGATGAAGTTGCCCAAGGACACATTTCTCAGAATGTATCTGTGTCATTAAGTGATGTATGGCTGTGTATTCAAAGCTCTGTTTTGGAGCGGGGAATAAAGTGGTGTACACTTCAGGACAGAGTCCCAACCTACTGAAGCTTATATTCTAGGAAGGGATGACAAACCAGTAAGTAAGAAAATGACAGATACGATGATAGCCTTATTTTCTTGGGAGCTCTCATTACTACCATTGACTAGGTATTTCAGACATGATTCTTTGAAACAGCCCCGAGGACTTAGCTCCTTCTAGCCCTTTGGGACAGTCACATCCGGGATTTAGTTGGAGAATGTTATCACCTGAATTGCTTTCTTTGCAGCCACGGAGGAAATCAAAGAGAAAATGAAGGCCGTGAAACACAAAATCTTGGTGTTGTCTGGGAAAGGCGGTGTCGGGAAAAGCACGTTCAGCGCCCACCTTGCTCACGCCCTAGCGGAGGATGACAACACTCAGGTGGGACCTCGGGAAAAACTGGGAGAGCCTCCTGTCCGAGGGTTCATGATAGCTTGCAGAGAACTGGTTCCTTAGACTAAGCTGAATCGGCCTCTGAATTTAGCTCCCTGCAGAGAGAATGAGGAAGCAAACACTTAGCACCTAAGCGGTGAAGTGATGTGTTTCATTGGATGCTCTAGTTACGGAAGTGGATGGCAGGTGTGCATTTCTCTTGACACGTTAATTATTCGATACAATAAGTTCAGACTTCTTTCTCATTAACTCACTGCTGCCTTTTTCTAGGCCAGGGATCTACAAACTATAGCTCACAGCCAAATCCAGCCCATCTCTTGTTTTTTTATGGCCTGTGAACTAAGAATAATTTTTATATTTATAAATGGTTGCTTTTATTTTATTTATTAATTGATTTTTGTTATTTTTGGGTCTTTTGTTTGTTTTTAAATAGTTGCTTTTAAATTATGATATAAGTGCCTACATAATATTCTTAATTTTTTCCATGAAACCTAAAATGTCTTCTGTTTAGCCCTTGAAGAAAACATTTGCTGACCCCTGTACCAGGCCACTAACTTATACCCAGGTACACAGATGAGCAGGAACACAGTACCCAGTGCTGCTCTCTGGATTCAGCCTTAATAAGAAGTATGGTAGGGCAAGGAAGCAAAAAAATACTTTTTACCGAAACGGTCCAGTGGAAATGTGCAGTACCTGTGGTTTTTAAATACATTGGGTTATTCATTTGGCACTCGTGGTAGTTTTGCATTGACTATAGACAATGATCCCAATATTCACTTTATCATTTTATATCTAATAAAACCATGATTATTGCAGTTTTCAGGTTTGTTGGTTTTTTTTTTTTAACGCAGAACACATTCTACCTTTTTGTTGTTTCCGTTCATATCGGAGCTGCTAGAGTGGCATGGGTGTCTCTCAGAACCCAGCTGCCCGACACGTTCGCCCCTGGAGTGAGAGACCTCGCTGGGGACTTGTGCATCAGCGCTGTGTGTGCTCCGGGTTAGAGAGCTTGCTAGTCACCCCGTTTCAGTTGCCAACTAAATGCCGTTCTCTCCGTCAGAGCACTTTTGGGGGCCTACAGAAGAGTTCTCTGCAACACAGACAATTTTATTTTGTTTGTATTGAAAGCCGTTCCCTACCCTTTCATGGTGTGCCTTCTTTCATACATTGTCTTATGTCCGAAAGTTATTTTTCTAACATTTTGAATATTGAAGGTTATTTTCTTTAACAGATTTTATTTATTTATTTCGAGGGAGAGGGAGAAAGAGGGAGAGAAACATCAGTGTGTGGTTGCCTCTTGCACACCCCCTACTGGGAACCTGCCCGACAACCCAGGCATGTGCCCTGACTGGGAATCAAACCGATGACCCTTTGGTTCACAGGTGGGCACTCAGTCCACTGAGCCATACCAGCCAGGGCTGAAAATTATTTTTATATATAAGGGCTAACACTTTCACTTCAAGTTTCTTTTCTTACTCATTGACAAATGGCCCTTTACTTTTGTTTGACTTTTATTTTTAAAGGTAGTGCTGGAAGGGACTGTAGAGGTACACTTAATATTGAAATTTCCAAATTGCCACATATTGCCTCTTTAAAAATTCTAAAAGCTGAATAAATTTCAATGCTTTCTACTTGTGTGAAAACCATTCTACCTCAGTGTGCAATAGCACCCTAAGGTCTTAATATGATAAAGACTTTATTTCTTCCATAAAACAAACAAACAAAAACAATAAAGCCAGCTACAGTGGGCAAGGGGGATCAAGTCCGCTTTTCTCACATACGCTCAAACACACACACACACACACGCGGCCCCTGAAACACCTCACCAGTATCCAAGAACTCCAGAAACACATTTTTTAAATCATTGGATTACAAAATTACAATAGAATTTGCTTCAAGGGTTGGCAAACTTTTTATGTCAGGCGCCAGATGGTGAATGTTTTAGGCTTTGCAGGCCATACAGTTTCTGGAGCAGCTCGTCAGTTCTGCCTGTGAACATGAAGGCAGCTGTAGATAATCTCTAAACCACAAGCATGGCCATGTTCTCATAAAACTATTGTTCCTGAAATTTGAATGTCAAATATTTTTACAACATGACAGAAGTATCCTTTCGATTTTTATTTTCCCAACCCTCTAAAAACGTGCTAGCTTGTGGGCTATACACAAACAGGTGGCAGCCTGGGTCTGGCCCTCCAGGTTGTAGTCTGCTGGCCCCTGGTTTGGTCTGTGACACCAGGAGCACCAGGGCTGGCTGGGGAAGAACGTGTTTGGAGGATTGAAACCTTGGGCAGGCCACAGCCTTCCTGGGGCAGCAAAGTGGCTGGACTAGGTGATCTGTAAAGCTCAGTGTTCCTGTCACTCACTAGGGCTCTGAATTCTGCTTAATTCCTCATTTCTGTTCCGGTCATCTTATAACCTGTAGAGCTGCTATAACTGGCCTGCATGGCTTATGTGGGCTTCTCTAGAATCTCATGTCTGTCATCCAGGAATTTGGGGAAAGGGAGAGACTATTGGGGGTGGGGAACACTTGGGCTTGGAGAAAGCTGCATCTGGGCTGTGATGGGGACTGATGAATGGGGGTGGCTGAGGCGGAGGCAAATGCACAGAATTGGGGCCACCAGAGCAGACATGGAAAGGCAGGTAGTCTGGGGGGATTGCTCCAGTGAAGGGAGCCAGGATGAGCCTGAGCCAGACCAATACTTTAGGGGCACCACTGTGGCAGTCAGCTGAGTGTGTGGTTGAGTAATGTTAGAGGGCGGTGGGAAGCCAGCCAGGAGGTGTTGCTCATGTCTCCATGAGAGGCCCCAACGGTCCAAACTAGGGCAGTAGCTGGAACAAATGGCAGAGAACGAATGAGGGCAAAGTTGGGGAGACAGAAGAAGCAGAACCTCCCAACTTTTGGAGAAGAGAGAGGAATCAGAACTCTAGTGGAGCCTCTGGGGTACAGTCTAGCATGGTGACCAAGAACGCAGGCTCTGGAGTCACACTACCCAGGTTCACATCCCAGCCCCACCCACACCACTGCTGTGACCTCGGTAGCTTAGCAGGCTCGCTCTGCCTTGGTTGTCTCATCAATAAAATGGGGCTCAGGCTGAGTGAGGTGATGCATGTAAATATAAAGTGCTTAACACGGTACCTGATATGTAGTAAGTGCTCAGTAAATGTCCTTGGTCACAATCACTATTATCACTTTATTTCACTGCTGCAATCTGGAGGAGTGACGATATCTCCGCTTTAGACATAATGAGTTTGTAGCCCACCCAAAGTACAGTGCTGAACAGGTTCAAAATATGCTTGTCGATTCATTCTTCGAACAGCAATCCCTTGTCATTTGAGGGTCAGATTTGTATTGGTCAGTTGGCTAGCCAGGAAATCTGTTTTCTCAGAGGTCCAGATTACCCAGAATCATTGTTGCTTTTAGAAGCAGTTGGGCATATCGTTCACAGCTCTGTGGAGATGGGCTTTCACCAGGCTGGTTGCAAGTAACCACTTGTGAACCAACAGCTGTTTACATGTAATTACACTTCCATATAATTAGGTCCAGAAGTCCCCACTGCACACATGTCTAGACTTTGCAGAACCCTGAAGGAAAGCACACCATCCAGTGTGCAAGAATGGCTAGATAAGCTGGATTTCTTTGTGCGGTGGTGCTGTTAAAAAATGTCAGCCCTCAGGAAAGTGTATTTTCCCCAGCAGGCTTACTCCCATCTGAAAACATCACTGTCTCCAGAAGGTGCACAGTGTCGGCACATGGCAGACACTCAGTGCATCTTGTAGGTCACAGTCAGGTCGCACACCCTCCCTGCCCCAAATTCAGCAGAATGGTGGGAAGCACCCCATCCCTCTTCTACTTCTGGGGAGGGCTGTTTGTGTGAGCGCTCAAGGCAGGCAGGTGTCTGACAGCATGTTGCAAAGGGCGTTGCAGCAAGAGGGAGCAGAATTGGGAAGCACTCCTGACTACGCACAGGCAGGCTGGGAAATGAGTTAAGTTGTGGTTAAAGGAGGCGGAGGAGCCTGCCCTGTGCCATCAAAGAAGCACGCACCATCTTTCCACTACAAGTCACCAGCTTCCATAAATGAGCACTTCATCTTGCCTAAAGATGAACTTGATCATTAGAAGAGCCACACGAGGTGCTTCGGGACTACAGAGTTTTTAGATCCATCTGTGGGATTTGCAGACTCTAAAGCAGGAAGGGCCCTAACAATCTCCCGAAACACTTGTTTCACGGGTCAGAAGCTGAGACAGAGGGCTGGGGGAAGAGAAGCAGTCGGCGCAGTGACAGCCTCGGAGTGCCAAGGTTGGGGCTAGGCCCCACCCCACCGCTCTGTGGGTGGGAGAGGTATGGCAGGGCTTCCTCTCCCTCTCAGGCTCCAAGCACCTCCCCAGAGGCCCCGGTGAGAATGAGCGCAGGCTCGTGTCTCTTAGCCAGGGTTCTGTGGGTTAACTTGAGCAGAAAGCGAATTAATTAGATGGATATCGGGGATGGTGACAGAATCAACAGGAAGTTTGGAAGGGACAGGACACAGGGTCACTGTAGATCTGGGTAGCAGGAACGTGTCACAGCCTTTTTGCTGCCACCACAGGAGTCCAGACAGTGTTTCTTGTGTCCATCTTGGTGCCATTTCACTCATGGTTCACTTCCTTGGTTGTGGGGAGTTTAATGCCTCAAAAGGAAACTGATTAGGTTGTTCCCAAAGAACCTGGAGACAGGGCTAGAAACGGCGAGTATTGATGGAAGTCTCTGTTAGGGTCGTAGTGATGGCATGACTTCTAAAGTCACGAGGTCGTGATGTAAAATGCCTGTGGATCACTGACACATCGGTCCCCAAGTATCAGAGATGAAGAAGGCCAAGGAAGTCAGGCTGTCGAGTTGAGTTCTGTCGCACTCCTCCCTGAGTCCAGCAGAGAGCACGTGAGGTGTCCGGCTGATCTACCGTATGAAGCGCTTTCCTGACCCGGTGCTGAGGGCACATGAGGATGTAGGAGGTTAGAATCTGTTGAGAGGCATGAAGAGGCAAGCAAGAAGCGAATTCGGGGCACGTTCAACAGTAAACCCAGAGATGCTGCAGTTCATATTCAAGACCTTAGAGCTTTCAAGGTGAATACTAGCCAGCTTTTCAGCGAGTTCCTGAAAGCTGTTCCAGACCTCGTGTATCACACAGGGAACGCAGGGTGTTTGGGGTGGAGGGAGGCATCCAAGGCTGCAGTTACTCCTAGCAAAGAGGTTTTCTAGATTTCCTTCTTATTTTCAGTTTCTTTTCTGGAAATTGAGCCTAAGCAGTTATTAACCTTTAGGATCACAGGAAAACGGGATTTGGTCAGAGCTCAGCTCCTCGCCAGGCCCATCGGGTAGTGGGAAGAACCCTGGTGTTGGAGTCAAAAGACCTGTTTAGGTCCCAGCTCTGCTCCTTGCTCATTGGACAAGTTGCTGAACCCTTCTGAAACTTTGGTTTCCTCTTCTGTAAACCAGAGATGACACCCATCCCCAGGCACATGATAAAGGCTAAGTAAACAGCACCAAGACCTGAATTTCCAACTGACCTGACACCCAGGCCCACAGGATCTCCCCTAGGTCAGACTGGGGCCAGGACACAGGGAGTCAGTGTGGCTACATGCTCCCAGGTTCTCTTTCAGAGTCTTGGACTGCGTCTCCATGGCTGGGAAAATAAATGTCGTAACTCTTCCTCTTGAGATTCTGCTTGGTCCATGTTTGACCCAAGTTCTTCCCACCTTCTCCCCTCCCTCTTTTTCTTAGAGGCAGGACCCTGTTCCTCTCCCAGCTGTGTGTATGTGGAGGATTGTATGTTCAGTTCGTTACTGTTCTGGTCTCTTCTTGTTCCCCAGGTTGCTCTCCTAGACATCGATATATGCGGCCCGTCGATTCCCAAGATGATGGGGTTGGAAGGAGAACAGGTAAGAGCTACATCACAAAGTGTGGTCTCTTACAGCAAACTGTGTGCTAAACTATTCAACCTAAACAAAGAGGTTAGCAGAGCCCATGGATGTTGACATGGTCATAGAGAAACCAGGTAAATGTTCGCTAATCCATCTTTCTACTTTAACAACAACTTTGGAATGGGGGCTTGCGGAGGATTCTACATAAAGTTCATCCAGACCGTTCAAGAAGTTGGTTTTGGTGCCTTCTCAGAGAGGAAGGGAAACAGCAAGTGAAATGAAGAAGTAAGACACGGAAACTTAGCTCTGACTGGGAAAGCTAGACCAGGGTTGGCTGGGGCGTTGTACCCTGGAAGCAAGGGAATATTTCTGCCCTGTGGTCACCTTTGGGGAACTGAGACTGTGAAGCAGGCAAGTGACATGGAGCAGGGGTAGGGGCAGAGCCACAGCAGTCTGTGCAGGTGCTAGTCCCTCTCCTGTCAGAGTAGCAAGAAGTAATCCAAGGAGTTGCCCCAGGGATGGTGCATTACATCTGGCTGGAGGGCGAGGCTGTTCCAGGGGTGTCAGGATTGGTTCATTCTTTACTTAAGTGCCGGCTCTATTCTGGGTGCTGGGGTACAGTGGTGAGCAAGGCAGAAAAAGACCCTGGCCCTCATGGAAAGGGACAGGTGATAGATAATAGAAAACTAAAGCAGGGTAAGGGGACAGACAGGGTGGAGCAGGGCAGGCACAGGAGCTGCTCTTTGGGAGGGGGTGGTCCAGAGCAGCCTGCTACAGAAAGCCTAGGAAGAGCCTTCTTGGCTGAGAAAAATGCAGGAGCCCTGAGGCAGGAGCATCCTCATTTTCTCTGCAAAGTGGCCAGTGGGGCAGGGGCTCAGGGAGCTGGAGAGTAGCCAGAGACCAATGGAGCCATTCCTGGTGGGCTGTGCTCAGGGGTTGGGATTTATTTCTGAGGGTGCTGGGAAGGGTGTGACCCCTTCAGGGTCGAGGTCCAGCAGTAGGATCAAACGTCTGTGACCATATACCCTTGAGTAACAAGCTTTGTAGCACACGCCCACAGTGTGGGTATACATTCATTGTATTTACTTATAAGTGATATACATACACTATTTAGTATACCAGTACATAAGTATTTTATGAAAATTGAAATTTTTGAACGGTGAGATGAAATAGAATCTCGACTATTTTCTTCTCCTACACTATTGGGTCACCATGTTTACCCCTCTCTGAAGACCAGTGACTTAAAGAACAAGGATAAGTAGGAATGAGTGAGTTTAAAAAGAAATGAGACTTCAGAGCCAGACACAAATGATGTGGTTGCATTTCTGTGAGGTGTCTGAAACAGGCACATTTGCAGAGACAGTCTGTCCGTGGTCACCTAGTTCTAGAGGGAAGTGTGGGGGTTGGGGGCGACAGTTAGGAGGTACAGGGTTTTGTTACTTCTTGGAGTAACAAAAATGTTCTCAAATTGATTATGGCGATGAACATACAATCGTGTACCTCTCCTGAAAGCCATTAAGTTGTACACTTTAAATAAGTGCATTGTATGGTGTGTGAATTATATCTCAAGAGAGCTATTTTGAAAAGCAAGACTTCGTTCAGAAAAACAAACTCTCTGTTTGGGCTCCTGTGTTGCTCTAATTTCTAAGATTGGTGTGTAACTGGGAGCTGCCCGAGTTCTAGCTTTGTAACAGAGGCGATGTGCAGCTGAACCCGGCTGTGGATGGACACCCGTGAGGGACAGTCTGACTCTTGAAGTAGCCCCAGTGAGCTCACTCACACCTCTTCCCAGTTCTTGCCCCCTGGGGAGAGTAGGCCAGAGCTGAAGCCCAGGCCACTGACAGGGCAGGTGCTGTGTCACCTGGCTCACTAAAGGTACTTTCTTCACTCCCAGACTTTTAGAGGCAACCTCGCTGCTCCACTATTACCTGCATTTTCTCAGTATCCCCTCAAACAATTTGTCACTCTTTGAAAATACCTCAGGCCCTAAATTATATTTGAACTCAGATAACTTTGGTTCCCTGACTGAATGTCTAAGCGGAGTTTCAAAATAATCCTATTTGGTGGGGAACAGGGTATTTTTTTAAGTATATCTTATTGATTATGCTATTATAGTTGTCACAATTTTTTCTTCCCTTTATCCCCCTCTACCCTGCAACCCACCTCCCTCCAGCATTCCCTCCTTAGTTCATGGGCCTTACACATAAGTTCTTTGGCTTCTTCATTTCCTACACTGTTCTTAACCTCCCCCTGTCTATTTCCTACCTACCATTTGTGCTTCTTATTCCCTGTACCTTTCCCCCCATTCTCCCTCCTCTCCCTCTACACTGATAACCCTCATGCAATCTCCATTTCTGTGATTCTGTTCCTGTTCTAGTTTGCTTAATTTAGTTTTGTTTTTGTTTTTAGGCTCAGTTGTTGATAGTTGTGAATCTGTTGTCATTTTATTGCTCATAGTTTTGATCTTCTTTTTCTTAGATAAGTCCCTTTAACATTCCATATAATAAGGGCTTGGTGATGATGAACTCCTTTAACTTGACCTTATCTGGGAAGCACTTTATCTGCCCTTCCATTCTAAATGATAGCTTTGTTGGATAGAGTAATCTTGGATGTAGGTCCTTGCCTTTCATGACTTTGAATACTTCTTTCCAGCCCCTTCTTGCCGGTAAGCTTTCTTTTGAGAAATCAGCTGATAGTCTTATGGGAACTCCTTTGTAGGCAACTCTCCCCTTTTCTCTTGCTGCTTTTAAGATTCTCTCCTTATCTTTAATCTTGGGTAGTTTAATTATGATGTGTCTTGGTGTGTTCCTCCTTGGGTCCAGCTTCTTTGGGACTCTCTGGGCTTCTTGAACTTGCATGTCGGTTTCCTTTGCCAGACTGGGGAAGTTCTCCTTCATTATTTTCTCAAAGGGGTTTTCAGTTTCTTGCTCTTCCACTTCTCTTTCTGGCACCCCTGTGATTCGGTTGTTGGAGCATTTAAGGTTGTCCCAGAGGTTCCCGAGCCTCTTCTCATTTGTTTGACTTCTTATTTCTTCATTCTGTTCTGGTTGAATGTTTATTTCTTTGTTCCAAATAATTTATTTGTGTCCTGGTTTCCTTCCCTTCACTATTGGTTCCCTGTATATTTTTCTTTTCTTTTCTTGTTTTGACCTTGGACATTTCTGACTTCAATTCACTGACTATGACACTTATTCTCAGGAGTTCCAGAGTATTATTTTTTTACCTGTATATTTTTCTTTTATTTCACTTTATATAGCCTTCAGTTCTTCCTTTAATCTTCATCTGTACTCATTTGTTTCTGTGAGCATCCTGATTACCAGTGTTTTGAATTCTGCATCTAATAGGTTGGCTATCTCCTTGTCACTCAGTTTGTTTTTTCTGGAGTTTTGATCTGTTCTTTCATTTGGGCCAGATTTCTTTGTCTTGGCACACCAGTCTATATGAATGTTTCTTCTTTAACTCCTTGGTAGTCGGACTTCCATAAAATTCAATTTGCTGGCAGTTCTGTTTGTTCTTTGTTTTAAAATTGGTTGTTGTCCATCTTTTGGTTGTGCGAGGAAGCAACACTTATCCACTTATGCCTCCATCTTGGCTGGAAGTCCCAGGGTATTTAATTATAGCTTTCATTAACCTCCCTCCCCCAAGCTATTGGCTCCCTATTAAGAGTTTAGTAGTAGCATTTTAGACAAATTGTATTTTATAAAACTGTCTTCTTACTGCATAAAATTTGTCTGTGCATAAAGTGTGACCAGGGTGCAGAATTTACAAATGAATCTCGATCCCATGTTCACACAGGTTCACCAGAGTGGCTCGGGCTGGTCTCCAGTGGTGAGTTTTCACCTGTTTGCCTTATTTTCAAGGTAGTGAATTATGGGTACTGTTTGCATAATGGGTATATGGTAGGCTGGCAACATTGTTCTCAACCCACCTGTTTATCAGTCAATACATATTAGCTGAGGCACTTTTCTAGGCATAGGGACTACATTTAGGACCAGGGATTGGCAAACCTTTTCTGTAAAAGGTCAGGCAATAAATATTTTCAGCCTGTGGGCCATACGCTCGCCATTATTGTAGGTCAAAAGCAGTGATATGTAAATGAACGACCATGGCTGTATTCCAGTAAAACTTTCTGTATGAGAACAGATGGCGGGCCAGGTTTGGCCCAGGGGCCACAGCGGCCCCCCAGGGTCAGCCAGTTGAGGACGTGACACTCATTTGTTCCAGCCAAGCTGACTGTCATCGCGGCTGCGGGCCATGTGATAGCTCTTTGCATCCCCCCAATTTGGTGACTTCCTTTTCTTCAAAAATGACTTGAAGATTCAAAGAGTGAAGACACTCATAGATCACACAGTAATGTTGTCCCCAAAATGGGTTTTTTTTTCCAGCCAGAAAAGACATAGGGAAGTGCCTTGTGCTGTGGCTTTAAGTAAAATGTTTCTTGCCTCATCCTTTCCAGTTCCTGGAAGACAACCTGGGGGTGATGTCGGTGGGTTTCTTACTCAGCAGTCCCGACGATGCTGTTATCTGGAGAGGACCCAAGAAAAATGGTTTGCCACTCTGCTTTCTGTCTTTTATCACATTCTTCCCAGGGCAGAACTCTGGGTTTCCTCTGTGTCCCGTCCTGTCCAGAGCAGCAGTCTCCTGCTGGGCTCCGTGGGGCGGGGTTTTTAAGCATCCAGTTGCCTCTTTCCTAACTGGTTGAAGACAGCTAATAGAAATATCAGTTTTTGTTTTACACATTTTAAATTCTTTTATGGGTTTGTTTCTCCAGAGAACTATGTAGCCCTGAGATTATTTGTATTGTGGTTTTGTAGGGGCTTATTTGTGTCAGAGAGAGAAGTGTATGAGGTGAAATCGATACCAGGTTGATTGGGCACTGAGGCTTAGGGTGACAATACGAAAGTGTCATTTAGGGCAATATTCCTCAAACTCGGCACTGTGGACATTTGGGCCAGATGGTTCTTTGTTAGGAAGGGGTGGACTGGGCTCTATACCACGGATGTTAGGGGCACTCCTGGGCGCTGGATGCTGGTAACACCCCTTCCCTCATCATGGCAACCAGAAATATCTCCAGATGTTGCCAGAGAGCACTGATTCTGAGCATAGACCGAATGTGCATGTACATGAGGATCTAAACTGTGTTTCTGTAAGGAGGCCTAACTTCAGGAAAGGGAAAAGAAAACCTGGCACCAGTGTGGATTCCTCCTTTCAGGCATGATCAAGCAGTTCCTCCGCGATGTGGACTGGGGAGAGGTTGACTACCTCATTGTGGACACCCCGCCCGGGACTTCGGACGAACACCTCTCGGTCATCCAGTACCTGGCCGCAGCACACATCGATGGGGCGGTGATAATCACCACCCCTCAGGTGAGCTAGTGCCTGGAGGGCGCTGGGCCAAACCATGCCGCCTAGAGAGCTCTCTTCCTCCCGGGGCCCTGAGACCTTGGTCTCCAGATGGCTCTATAAAACACGCAGACCCTGATACACATCTGCAAAAACCTCGCTTATCTTTGGTCCAGGCATTTTCCGTTGACAAATAAGCATCCACAGTTGGATTTTTGGGTCCAGCAGTGGTTTAGAGTTGCCTTTTAACTTCCCCTCCCAAAGCCAGCGAGACCATTGATGCTGTTATAATTTGGATTGTCCCTCGTGGTGGCCTCGCCCTTACTGTGCTCATGCCTCAGGTCCCCACAATCTGCAGGGCCTCTTTACATTTCAGAACAATTGGGGAACTCTCCCCGGTGTTCCACAGAACCAGTCTGGGGCGTAGACAGGGATTTCTGGGTAAGGTGCTGTGGTCCTTGCCAGCTCCTCATATCCCACTAGGCTATGGGAGAGAGGCTGTGCCACAAGGCTGTGCTGAACCCAAACTGAGTAAACCCAGCAGGCAATAAAAGCAGTCAGGTCTATGTTATGTCTTATTATTATTGCCATTGATCTTAAGGGGTCCCAAGAAGCTAACAGATAATTCTCTTCAGTGATACTTCTCTTCACAATATTTGTCTCCACTCCTGAGAAAGCATAATAAAGAGGGTATATCTTAGTTTGCCTCTAAATCAGTCAGTATGACCCCTCATCCTTCACCAAGCCCTCACTGAGCATTTGCTATGTTCAGCCCCTGGGCCAGGGACCAGGGCAGTAAAACAGACTGGTCCTCCCTCACGGCCCATGCGGCTCACTGAGGAACGTGGCACAGTGGGCCACGTGAAGGCGCCCAGATCAGGGAGTGGCGTGACAGGAATCATGTCGGTCAGATAACTCTGGGTCCCTGTGGAGAGAGATACTGGGGCATGTGGAGGAGCAAGACATTGCTTAGGTGGCTAGAGACAGGGCATCTGGCTCGGGGGCATGGGTGAGGAGAAGATGGACTTGTCCTCAGGAGTGTTTTCTACTGAATTGTTAAAAAGTAATTTCACTGGGACCTAGCAAGGGCCCCAATGAAATTACTTGAAGGCTGGAATGTACCACTCGGGATGCGGATGTTGCAGAAAGTCGTCTGTGTGTGGAAGCAAGGGGCCTGTGCGGAGTCTCAGCACTTTCCATTCAATTTTGCCGTGAGCGTTAAGCAAAATAAAGTACTAGGAAACAATGCCAAAAATCTAGTTGACACAAAGATGGTTTCTCCAATATCACAGTTGTGAATGGAAACAAGGAGTCCCCTAGGGTCCAAGAGGGGACAGACCGAGCAGGTGCAGGCCCTTCCTCAGGAAGCCATGGGAGCACACTCTACAGGTGTGTGCCATTTGTATTGAACTCTGGGAAATGTGACTTCAGGCCAGGGACACCCACTGCCTCCGAGCTCTTCACATCTGGCACCTGATCCAAGAAACACTGCTCACTTTGGCTCGGCGCAGTGTGCTGACAGGAAAGGAGACACTGAGATATGTTAAAAGGTCACATTCCTGTAGATTCATTGTACATTTGATATTTGGCTGTTCAGGTTTATCCTTTCGGGGTTTGGGGGGCAATAAATACGGCCTGGACAGAGCTTAGCCCGTGGTCGGCACTAAATAAGTACTCATTGAATAAATGGCACACATCTGTAAGACTTCATGATGGTAACCCACTGCATTGCAGCCATCCCTCAACCATACAACACTCTCTTGTACTTTAACCTTGAAACAGCTGGTCTTTTGAATCTTGATAGGAGGTGTCCCTCCAGGATGTCCGGAAAGAAATCAACTTCTGTCACAAGGTGAAGCTGCCCATCATTGGGGTAGTGGAGAACATGAGCGGCTTCGTCTGCCCCAAGTGTAAGGTGAGCCCGCTGTCTGACCCACCCCTTCTGCGGTGGAGGAAACAGGAGGAAACAATAGGAGCGGGTCTCTGTGAACTGCTTCTGCTTTTCCCCACTGTCTCCAGACGTGGGATCTCAATTAAAATCCGCCTTTGCTGCTTTAATGGAAATTCTTTTGGTAGTTAGTGTTTCACATTCAAAATTGATATTTTTGAAGTTTCTTTAAAATGTGGTCCAGTCTTATGATTCTGAAACAAAATCGATTCTTTCCCTGTTTAATTTGCCTCACAGAAAGAATCTCAGATATTCCCACCAACCACCGGGGGTGCTGAGGTCATGTGCCAGGATCTGAAGATACCTCTCCTTGGCAAAGTGCCTCTGGACCCACACATAGGTGAGTGACTCTAAACGCCCCAGTTTGGTTGCTCATTGGGCCTTCACACTCTGGGGCCTGGGCCCCAGAACCCGCCCTCCAGGAGCTCACTGTCCAGCGGAGAGAAGCTGGGAGGCGTGCGGCAGGTAGCCAAGGGAGCAGGCAGACCTCAGGGAGAGGGGCAGTAGACTTGGGGCTAGAAAAGCGGAGTAGAGATCGGTCAGGGAAATGCCAGAGTGCAGGAAAGGCACTAGGAAAGGAACAAAGTGACTCGTAGGGGACTGTTCTGGGACCTGTATTTCCCAGACCTAGCCCTGCTACTGTGAACTCAGGGGCTTCCTGAACTGCCTCCACCACATTCCCATGGTAGCTCCACCGCTACCATCCCCTCTCACCCTGGGCTCCTTCCCTCGCTTGGGTTTCCTTGTTCCATGGGGCAGTGCCCTAGGAGAGTCAAGGAAACAGCAGTTCCACAGTGGGCCTCACCAGGTCCACCTATGGTTGAGGAGCAGCTGTGGGTCATGGAACCCTGACTCCTGCTTCTCCAGCAGTGCTCAGCATCTGGGGAGCTGTGGGGAGAAGCTGACCACAGGTGTCCACCCAGGATTGAGGGTGGGCAGAGTAGATGGAGGAGGTGAGAACACCAGGTGGCTGCAGGGGCAGGCCCCTGCATCTCTCACCGGGACACTGGGTCAGCCTGTGGTCCTAGGGACAGTCTGCATGTCCACAGGAGGGCGCTGGAGCCGACAGTTTTGTGAAAGATTAGCAGATGGATTGATACCGATGTGGAAGGACCCCCAAGATGAAATTATACATGGAAAAAGCAATGTGTAGAACATGTGTATTTTATGCTCCCATTCATTTTTGTGTTTTTAAGTATGTGGGTGTTTATGCCATATATATACCATATTGATATACACATATTTCTAGAAAGATGTCTGAAACACTGGTAGTCTCTTTTGGACTCCCTTTTATGGTATGGCATTTTGTATTCCATACTTTTTTACCATGTGCATTCATTATCATTTTACTCAAAAGAACTAGTTGATCTTTTAAAATGAAGACACCCAGGAGCTGCCAAATCTGTTCTTTGTGGGGCCCTGGGACCGGATTTGTAGGCATACACACCATACACCATTGGCCAGGTAAGGGTCAGAGCCGTGTTGAAATGCAAGCCAGAGCCCCTGCTGGATGGAGAGGAAGCACTGAGGTCCTTTGAGACCCCTGATGTTCTTTCCGGGCTTTGTTCTTCCTTATGAATGTGGTAGGTTCAACATCTTAATGTCACAGGCACAGAAAGAGCCCCAAGGTCACGTTGCCACTTTGTTTTCTTTAGGGATTTAATTTTCTTTCATTTGTTTCTTTAAGGTAAGAGTTGTGACGAAGGACGGTCTTTTTTGATTGATGTGCCAGATTCACCAGCCACATTAGCCTACAGGAGCATAATTCAAAGTAAGTGTTTATGTGAGTCTTGTGAACCCAGATGGCTATGAAGCCAGGAAGCGACACAAATGAGCAAAGTGGGCTGGGTATGAGAAGATCCCACTTAGGGTCATAAATGGCCACTGCCACTCGACAGTAAGAACAGGGGGTCTGGGATGACCTGGAGCACTAGTGTCTCCCTAAGCCCAGGAAGCCAGGAGTTGGTAAGAAATCTTTCAGTACGTCAATATTGTGAAATAAGTCATACTTTAAAAGACACAGCGAAGGTGAAGTTTGTAGCATAGGAAATACATCTAAGTAAAGCTGTGAAGAGAAAATTAAGGAAAAAACTCCACAAAGCCTAGCAAGCCAAACCAAGCCCGCATGCAGGCCTGATGCCGCTGGATGTGTGGCAGGGGTGTCATTACTGCAGCTCAAGGGCTGGGCATGTAAAGTGGTGTCGGGGTAAATGACACCATCCCCAGGCTTCCTGACCTGTAGAACGGACCAAGGAAAGGACTCCGGCTGGGGGCTTTAAGCACGGATGGGCAGTGCATGGTATTCAGGTCACTTTGAAGGTTCAGGGCCTCAACAGAAATGGGGCTTTTTAGGGCATTAAGCCCTCTTGGGATTCTGTCCGTCTAGAAGCGCCCTGGCCAGGCACAGGTCAGGGATGGCCGGGGTACTGAGGAGCCATCGCTGCTTCTCTGTCTGCTGTCTTGTTTTCCAGGAATCCAAGAGTTTTGTAGTCCCCGACAGCCACAAGAAGAGAGAACCTCATTAGCCCCTGAAACACAGAGGAACATTCTAGATGCAAGCAGCCCGTCCTGACCAGCTCGGGCAGAGTGGGGGATCACAGGCAGAGGGACCAGACTCTGGTGCGGTGTGAAGTCACTTTTGCAGAGACACTTTAATCATCTATTATTTGTACAGTTTTCTCTAGAACATATGTAAAAGGCGTTCTTTACAAATGTGCCATTTAAAAAATAAAAACATCTCCGCAAACCTTTCCCAAGGCCTGCTTCACTGAAAAACCAACAGCTTGTTGGTCACGAACTTCTGTGCTACAAGCTTGTTTGACTATAGACCTTCTCACTTCAGCTGCTGCCGCCTCCGAAGATAAGCCTGGAAAGGAAATAAAGAGATGACGTGTGGCTTCAGTGCAAAACACAGCCACGGACGGTCCTAGCAGTCCATCCCCTGAACCACTGAGCCACCTTGTCCCACTCACGGTCATGGTTTTAAACAGCAGGGTCCACAGTTCCTCTTCAGGTTGAGGAACAATTAGAATATTAATTAACAAGCTAAGGCGTGTTCTGAGGGTAAGCATGTGATGCAGCTGAGGTAGTCAAAACACCCGTGAGAAGCCCTAAAACTACCCACCCGCATACACAGAGTTGGGGATCTGTGTCAACCCTGTGTAGTCACGTAACACCGTATTCAGCGATTTCCAGTGTTACACAATACATTTCACGGGGGTTTGTCAGTTACATAAAAAGGAAAGACAGATGTAAACTCTAGAATTATCTACGTTGCCATGAGATGCTCACTCTTTGTATGACAGAGGCACAGGAACTGAGACGGCCAAGAAGAGTAAATTCCTGTTTTCCATCTTGCTGTGGGCATAAGTGGAAGGGTGGGCAAATCCCCTTGTTCTTTCCCTCCCATTCTCTCATTTCCTTCACACCCTTCAGCTCCTCTTTATATCTGCACATATGGTCAAATTGGCACAAGTCCAATGTGAGGAAGTTGGGACTCCGGTCAAGGGCAATAAGGTCACAAAGCCCCAGGAATGCCCAACGCCCAGGCTGGTTCCCGCCTGGCTCTGCACCTGGCTCTCAGGGCTCTGGGGGAAGCCCACCCAGACCACAGGCACAGCTGAGCTCAGGGTAGCTGCTCTTCTCACAGGCCCCCAGCCCTGCACTGTCCAGACCCTGCCTTGACCCTGCCTCTCACCTAGCACTTGTGGATCTCCAGCCCCTCCGGGCCAGGCTTCTGGAAGTCACTTGGGCAGGCCTGCAAGGGAAAAGTCAACCATGGTTTTCGTCCCCACCTTGCACGGCCCCATTCTGATTCAAGGCCAGAGCAAACCCACAATGTACCAAGAGCCTGCAGAGCTGACTGCTCAATGTCTTGGCATCAAGCAGCACCGTAGACACCTAATATGATTCAAACCACTTCAGGAGGAGCCCGGTCAAATTTGAAATATTTCTCACTTCTAGAAACCGTATGCGAGGTCAAAAAATTTTTTGTGTGGCTCTTAATTCTATAGCTTTTAAAATCACTTAAAATGAACAATAATAGTCACAGAAGGATAAATACTGTGAGTCCACTTCAGGGAGGTCCCTGGAGTCACCGCAGTTGTAGGAACAGGAAGGAGACTATTGGCTTAACGGGGACCGAGTTTCATTTGGGAAGGTGGAAGAGCGCTGGATGGAGAAGGATGCTTGCACAGCAGTGTGCATGTGCTGGATGACACTGAACTCAATACTGAACATAGTTAAAATGGTAAATTTTATGTCTGTGTATTTTCCCACAATTTTAAAAGCTAACAGTGGCAGCCTGGCTGATAGGGAAAACATTAAAAACTGCAGTTGCCAACAGGCCTCCTTCACTGGAGCTTCTAGAGAGCAGGGGTCCAAGTGTCTGATTTCAGTAACTCACCGTCTGGAACACTGTCTGGGACAGAAAACCAGCTGTGACTTTGCTGATGTCACTCTCGCCTCCCATCTTACAAAGGATGTAGCCATATAGGTTAGCAGCCTGGAGAGAAATCCCAGCTACCACGAGGGCCTGCACTCAGACAAAGCAAAGGGAAGTTTGCTGAGCATATACTGAAATGTTCCTTCCAACCCCAGTAGCAGGGGCTCAGGCCTTCACCTAAAGTAACAGCCAACCTGTACTGAGCATTTACAAATACTCATGGATACCTCCCAATGATCAACACCCAGAGAAGCTGGTGCCATTATCATCTCGGAGAAGCTAAAGTTGCCCCAAGTCCAAGAGCTAATGAGTGGCCAAGCCAGGATCCCCACTGCAGAGCCCACACCTTTAAGCACGCTGTTGCCTACACCATCTGGATATTTTATCTTCTCAACGAATGAACCCAGTCAGGGCCACAAATACAGTTAACTCTGAAAGAAAACTTCAGAACTCTGAGGCTAATTTATTCCCCTGAGGAAGGGTTCTCTATCCAAGGTAGGATGTCACATGCTTTTTCTAAAAACTCCTCTCTTAGCCCCATCATTCATATGTGCCAGAGGTGGAAACAACCAACATGTCCATCAGTAGATGAAGGGACAAATAAAACGTGGCCCATCTGTACAATGGAATATTATTCAGCCATGAAAAGGAAAGGAGTATTGGTACATGCTACAACATGGATGAACCTTGAAAATACCACATTAAGTGAAAGAGGTCAGTCACAAAAGGCCACATAGTGTAGGATTTTACTTACAGGAAATGTCCAGAATAGGCAAATTTATAGAAACAGAAAGATGAGTGGGTATTGGGCTAGGTGAACAGGGACATGGGGAGGTGGTGAGGCTGAGGGGTCCAGGCTGTCTTTTGGGGGTAATGAAAATATCCTGAAATTGACTGTGGTTGCACAACTGAATATACTGGAAACTACTGAATTACACGCATTAAATGGATGAATTGTATGGTATGTGAATTATCTCAAAACAGCCATTTCAAGAAATCTATCGCTAATAAAGAATAATCCACTCCTGTGACCCCTGGTTCTGTACAGATGTCAAAACAATGTCAGAGTCAAGATGGTGTCTTACCAGCCACTTTAGCTTCAGGGAAAATAAGGTGCTAAAAAAGAACACAATCCAGATCATCGGGCAAATAATGAGGCCAAGCCAGAAGATCCGGGCTTCAGCTTCTGTGGCAGCAATACTATTTGGAGAGACCTGTTGTGGGAAAGCGATTCATGCTATCATTCTCATTTATTTTACGTGTGCTTCGTTATGTGCCGGGGCGCCAGCAGCAGCGGGCTTTGTGCAGGGCGGACATCAGAGCTGCAGGGAGTCCAGAAGGAATCCAGAGATTTTCCACAGCCATTTCCCCATGCTGGTCTGAGGCATCATGGAGAATACCTTTCTGGCTTCAAAAATCCAGTGGCTTTTCCCATCTTCATCTATCTGGTTCCACCAGCGGAGGCCCACCATGAGCCTTCCGGTTACATTCTGAGGGAAATGGACAAAATGACTCTAAGCATATCACAGGCAAAGAGAAGCTCCTCACCTGTTTATTGGCGAATAAAATAAAAGTCACTAATTCGGTCAGGGTAAGCTTGTCCTGGGAGCAGAGAAGAGGGGAATGGAACTGTGGTGGTTTCAGAGTCATTTTTTAAGGCTTCTGATTTTTAATTAAGCTTACCTTAAAAAGTGACTGGTTCCCCAAATATGTATACTCATGTAGTACATTTAAATATTTATGTAAATATTTACTACACGTAAATTTTATTAAAAATCCAAAGCCATACTGAGCTGTCGTCCTCACGTGGTACATATTTGTAACCATGACAATTGTTATCCTGAAGCCATTTATTCAACACTCAACAATGTCTTTTGTCCTCTAATTGTAAGTGACCCTGGCTCAGTATTCTTAAGTATGTGTCAACAGTTTCAACCAGAGTACCTCTTGGCTCAAATCAGCCACATGCATCAAGACAGTCACCATCTGGAAACACAGCCCACATGTGTCGGGAGCAACAGCATCACAGGTGAGGGGACCTACTTACCTTCACAGACCAGAAGTCAAAGGACAGAAGGAGGAGCACAGTGACAAAACAGCCCACAAAGCTTCTGCTGAACCAGTCACAGCACACGTAGGTGATGATGGCACTCACTCGGAAAAACAGGTGGAAAAAGGTGGCCAAGGGATGCCTAGGAGACAACCCAGAAGGCCCTCTCACTCCAAGGGCCAAAAGGGCAGCCGCTGAACTCACTCCGTGCTTTCTGACTTTCCATGTTCTCTCTAGTGCTCTTCAAGCCAAATCCAATCAGGCTGCAGCTCCCAGGACAGACATGTCACTAAATTAGGAGGTCAGCAACAGTCATTATCACACTAGCTTGTTTTTTTCTCCCTCTCAAAGAATCCCGTACTTTCCCCTAATTTGATTCCAAATACTACTTGCCCTCTTTGAAACTGGGTCACATTTGAAGTGAAATGTGACTGACCACTCACTGCCTTCCCACCTAGCAGTGATAGTCACCAGTTCCCTAAAGGTAAAGGTTGGGTTATTACCCAGTACCGGAGCAGCGAGGCCACATGCGGCCCGTGGAGGCTGTCTCTCGTCATCGGGGAATGCATGTTCCTGGATAGAGGGAAATGAGAATGACATGCCAATGACCAGTTTAACTCGGAGTTGCTCATATTGAGTGGTACTTGGATGATGAAATTTAATCTAAGGGAAGATGGTTTTTGTTCACTGGGCCTGTGGGCACGAAAGAAGGGACAGAACCAAGGGGTTATGTGCTCATCCTACACTCCAGTGCTTTAAAAAATGAGCCTGAAAGACGAGAGCCCCAAGGGTAATCAATAACAAGCGTCATCCATTTATCTGGAGCAGATAGATAACACATGCCTGTAGGGGTCAGGCAGGTGGCAGCCACGGGTGACATGGGCCAGGTAAAGACACTCATGGATTTCTATTTCTTTGTTAGGAATCCACTTCTGATAGCGCACAGATAGAGAAAAGCACTCAACCAAGTTCAAAAAAGCAACAGTGCAAGCCCAGAGATGATGGCAACTAAAGTGCCACCCCATTGCTAAGGAGGGGGTTGGGGGAGGGAGGGGCTGGCCTCCCCCCAGGGCAGGTGACTCTACTAGGCCAGCCTGCCCTAGTCCTGCCAAATCCAGTATTTCACAAGAAGCCAGAAATCCAGACTTGTGATGGCAAATAGGATTTTTAAATGATGGCTACTAATTATGCTAATAAAAAAAATGGAGGCTATGTATCGCCCTGGTCCAGGAACTGCCAGCTTGCAGCATTTAGGGTGATCGAAGAGGCAGCCAGCAGACCTGCAGGGGGATGAGTCCGCTGGGTCTTCCCAAAAAGAAGTGTGGTCAGGACAAGCAGACTAGGGGCTGCCACAGAATTGAGCGGTTTCGAACTCCCAAGGGAACATGAACTCAGATTCGGAAGTGGAATTTATAGTGACTTCTGCAGGTACTCCTGATGTCCCAATGGAAGAAGGGGGCCATGGCCAAAAAACCAGCTGTGTACCTGAATGCTTCTCATCTGTACCTTTCTGACACTGAGCTCTCTTGGCAGCCTGGGTGAAAAGCAGCCTGGGAACAGTACCCAGCATGTAAGAATTAGAAGTGGGATGACACGGAACTTCCGAATCTGGACTGTTCCAGAAGACAAGACTCTTGGCAACCTCTTCTACTCTTTCTGCCTTAAATCTTATGGGGGATTTTCAACAAACTGTCTCAATACGATTTCACCCCTTCACACTGAAGATAAATGAGTCTTCTTGCCATAACGGAGAGTTCTTTGAAGGCAGAGACCGTGTTTAACCGTCTGAGTCCCAACGAGCGCGATCGCGCTGCTGACAATACCCCCTGGGACTCCAACGGTTAAGATAACTTTCTATCCCAACAATGAATGACATTTAAGATCCTAGGCAAATATCTGCTGTGACGAAACTTTTAATTGATTGAGTCCATTAAGGATCACTGAGACATCTGTCCTCTTCATAGAACAATACAGACTTAAAAGATGTAAGAGACCCGAGTGTGCAGTGATCCAGGGTAAAACCTGGAAGTTTGTGTATTCGAATAAATCCCCTGCCCACCACTTTTTTTCTTTCTTTTTTGGCTGTGGTTTCCTGAAATAAAACAGAAAAATTTCCAATTGTTGGAAAGTTCTGCTTGGTTGAGAGGTAGTACTGCTACTATTCAATAAATTGTTACTATTCAAACAAAGCCCAAAGCAAGTAGAAAATGATGCCTGTTGTTCTTTCAAATATCACTTTAATCCTACTTTGTGCAGGTTGTTCTCTGGGCATCCCCACAAACCCTCACTCACTCTCTCTCTGGAGTTTGTCCAGCCTCTGCCCCCAGCTAACCCTAATCTGGTCTCAGACCAGTTTTCTGGCTTTGAGAGTTTTGAAGGCCATGGCTTAAGCCTGTCCACTCTTCCCTGTCACGGGGTCCTCGGTCCTCCCAGCGTTCTCTCCTGCCACCTCCACAGCTGCAGAGCATACCAGTCACCTTCACGTCTCCATGCCACTGGCTTCCAGCTCCACCCTCCCAGGCACCCACCTGGTCGCCTCTTGAGAGATGCCCAACTGCCAGGACTCCAGTCCTCCTGGCTCCAACCCCTGGGTAGCTCTACGGCTTTCCCTAAGCTACGTAACTTCACGACGCCTCAGTCTCTGCTTCTGTACAGTGGGAATGCCAACAGCAGCCACTTCCTAGGATACTAAAAACATCAAGTGAAGCTGGCAGGTATGAAGTGCTTGAGACACAGACCGTGCTCGGCAATTGTGAGCAGCTGTTGTTGTCTGAGCCCTCAGAGTCTCTCGAGACTGTTCCACCTCGAGGAGCCACACTAGAAAATTCCCCCTCTGACCACAACTTTCCTTCTCTCTCCCCGGGGACACACTTATCATGTCAGGGATCCCCCAAGACTCCAGATTCCATATTCCCCCCAGCCCCAGTGCTTTTGCTGAGGAGCACCCTTCACTCTTCCACTTGAACACAGACCGTTTCCCACCAGGTAGCCAGCACTCGCTCCACCTGGCCAGGCAGGGCCTGTTGTGTCAGGTGGAGGAAGTGGAAAGAATGGCAGATGGTGAAAGGAGGAAATGAGACAACTTAAAGCCTTGGCAAGGTGGGAAGAGTCTCAATGGGCCTTGGTTTAAGTTTAAATCCACTTTCGTAGTTCTGGGTCGCAGGACACCTATTATCGTCCTCCTTAGAAGGAAACGCAGAAGGTTCTCAACCTGGAATGTGCAGGACAGTCTCCTGAGGCCTTAAAATGTGCACAGGCTACCCCTGTCCCAAGACACGTGGGTCCAGATTTAAAGTGGGGCCTGGACATGAATTTTACAAAGGAAAAGCACTGCTCTGTACTGGATTCACACTCTGGCCCAAGGGCCACATAGGGCTCACTTCCTGTTTCTGTGAATAAAGTTTTATTGGGACACAGCCATGCCAACCTAAAAATATTTACCCAGAAAGTGTGCTAACCCCTGCTGCGGAACAGCAGGAACAATTTGGTGATGAAATCAGGCTCCATTCAAATCAGGCTCCATTCAAAACAAACCAAAAATGAAAAAACTGCTACTCACAGCCCCTTTCCCCCTAAAAAATCTGCTTTCCAAAGTGGCAGTGTGGGAACTGCCTGACTAGCAAAACCAACAGATTACGCTGCAGTCGGAGTCGTATTATCTCAGGACGGTGAGGAGCAGTGACGGGAAAGGCACACAAGGAACCTCTGGGTGCTGGAGATGTGGATCTTGTGTGCACATGTGTATTCAAATTCATCAAACCATATGCTTACGATTAGTGTATTAGACTGTATGTGCACTATATCTCAACTGAAAAAAATGTTTCTGATTGAATCCACTGATCAAAGAAAAATCTTTCCACATCCCCGTAAAATTCCTTCACATGATACGATCCAGCAATTGCACTCCTCAGTATTTACCCAAATAAGTTGAAAAGTTATGTCTGCACACAGATGTTTATAGCACCTTCATTCATAATTTCCCAAGTCAGGAAGCAGCTAAGATGTCCTTCAATAGGTGAATGGATAAACTGTGGTCCATCTACATAATGGAATATTATTCTGTATTAAAGAGAAATGAACTAGCGAGCCATCAAAAGACATGGAAGAACCTTAAATGCATATGACTCAGTGAAAGAAGCCAGTCTGAAAGGCTCCATGAGAATCACTGTATGATTCCAACCATATGACCTTCTAGAAAAGGCAGGCAGTGAAAAGGTCAGTGGTTATCCGTGGTTGCCAGGGGCTGGGGGAGAGAAGATAATGGGTGGAGCACAGGGGATTTTTCAGGCATGTCAAAACCTATAGCACGTACAACACCAAGAGTGTACCCTGATGTAAACGATGGACTTTAGTTAATAATAATAGTAATAATAATAATAATAATATATTGGTTCACTGATTGTAACAAATTATGACACTAATGTTAGAGATTAATAAGGGGAAATTTGGGATGGGGGGGGCTTATGGGAACTGTAGTTTTGCTCATTTTTTCTGTAAACCTAAAACCACTCTGAAAAACACATACAGGTCAGCGCAGGGGTGCTCTGTCTAGACAGTACAAAGAGTAAAACCGGGGAAGACAATGTCTCATGGGCACACACATCCTCTTTCCCACAAACTTCTAAGGCAGGTTTGATTTGCAGAGGCGGGGAGGTGGATTTAATCCTAAATTCAGCAGTGACCTGAATTAAAATTTGCCCTTTATTTAATTGTTGAACAGATGAGTAAAGTGTACTCAATTTGAAAACTGTATTCTGATTTTTAAGACTGTCTCCTGCTTGAATTCCTCATCAAACACCTTATCTTAAATTCTCCAACATCTTTCAGACACTCTGGAAAGTTTTCGGCTTTTTCCTGAGGCAAAGGTCTGAGGAGAGATAGTATCTTTCCTCTCAGGTTTAATTTGCCACTACAAAAAAGAAGTGCCTGGGCCCTGGCTGGTGTGGCTCAGTGGATTGAGCGCCAGCCTGTGAACCATAAGGGTCGCCAGTTCAATTCCCAGTCAGGGCACGTGCCTGGGTTGCAGGCCAGGTCCCCAGTCGGGGGTGCATGAGCGGCAATCACACACTGATGTTTCTCTCCCTCTCTTTCTCCCTCTCTTCCCCCCTCTCTGAAAACAAGTAAATAAAATCTTTTTTTAAAAAAGCG
This sequence comes from Macrotus californicus, assembly GCA_007922815.1. NCBI lineage: Eukaryota > Metazoa > Chordata > Mammalia > Chiroptera > Phyllostomidae > Macrotus > Macrotus californicus. The sequence continues at coordinate 36,713 of VMDR010006617.1, forward strand.
CCTGTGATGATGTCAAGAATTTGCTTCAAGATAATTCAGGGGTGGGCAGTGGGTAGGTGAAGATGAAACAGGATGGCCATATGCTGATCACCACTGAGGTTGGGCAACCGGAACACCACATTCATTGTTCTCTGTACTTTTATGTAAATTTGAATTAAAAAGTAGAAAATACAGAAATCATCAGAGGAAGCCTCAATTTGCATTGAGGCAAGACACCTTTCAGAAGAAACCAAGCCCATGGGGTTGATATTCTGGAAGCCATGTGGTTAAAAAAACAAACAAACAAACAAACCACAAATAAACCTAAAATTTCCCAACTGAGTAATTGCCCATTACAGTTGGACGCATGAGACAAATTCCAGAAAGCAGGTCTTCTCTTCTGGACTCACCAGTCCCTCTACAAAGAAAAAGCCAGTGCATATGGAATACAAGGGCCTACCCGGCCCCCTACCCCAGGCCCCACCTTGACAGTGAAAGCCGGCGCGCTTAGGTCCACATTCGAGCCCCATCCTTGCATAAGGGTGTAGCACCCTGGACAAGCCACTAAACTGCTCAGAGCTTCAGTTTACTCAGCTGTAAAATGGGAGCACATTTACTTCGGCTGTCTGAACCTACCAGGAAATACAATACCTAGGACGCCAGACCAGAGGGTGGTTGTGACTCATAGTAATCTACTTGTTTGACTCCTTAACGATCAAGATTTTTGAGAACTGGGAAAGTAAAAGAAAAGGCTTGACCGGTGATACTCTTTTTTGGGTGTCGTCTGTCAGATATGTTTTCCCCATTGTCAAAAATGATGAGGGTGCTACTATTTATTTCTTCAGCCCTCACACCCACTTGGAGTCAGGTGGCAATTCTGCTAATGTCAGTTTGCCCCCGTGGGGATGTGATGGTAGGGGGACCTTCGGTGTGAGAGGGCCACAGCTAGGATGGCATCTGCCTGCCTTGCCCCTGTCAGCCAGATCTCCATCTGTGAGCTCCCCAGGAGCCTGGCTCTTGTTAGGAATGCAGGATCTTCGCTTTAACGAGGCCCCAGGTGACTTGTGTGCTCATTACAATTGAGCCACCCTCTGTTCCACTTTCCAGATAAACTCAGCTCCAAGAACAAAGCAGAAAGGCACTGAAGGGTCCCATGCCTAAAAAAGGAGACCCCTAGAAGCCCTTCAGAAACCGCGTGGGGACCGGTTAACACGGAGGTTGAAGCATCTGCGTGGAATCTAACTTTTCTTCTCCAGAATGCTCCAGATACAATGTTAGCACCATCGTCCTTCAGGCTCTGGCTTTTTGCTTCGAACGACCTCCCCCTGCTCCCCCAACACCTGAGCCTGGGACTGGCAGGTTTCGGACTGTGGGGATGTCTGAGTAGATGCTGACTGCTAAGTTCCCGCAGCTCTGATTCAAAGGTCAGCACGACAGCATGTGGAAGTGAATAAAAGGACACACTTCCCTCTGGTTACCAACGCTTTCCCTCTTGTTTGTTCTTTATTTCTTTTTAAAGAGACATCCCAACCTTAGAGGCTGGATATGCTCAGCCTGCAAAACAGAAGTGAACCCCCAGGGAAGAAGAGAGGCTGGGCCCTGTGTGGAAATCCTTACCTCTCTGCCTGGAGCACCCAGCAATTCCCATCCAGCCCACACTCTCCTGCTGCTGCTGGAATTGTGGACCACGCTCCTTTGCTGAAGACCCAGAGAGAGAGAGAGAGAGAGGGAGAGAAGGGAGCCCTAAAGAGCTAAAAGCAGGACTCAAACAAAAACTTGTTTTTGAATACATGCTCAGAGTAGCACCATGTACCAAAAATAGAAACACCCCAATCGCCCATCAACAGATAAGTGGATGAACAAAAATGTAGCCCGTCCATACAATGGAATATTATTCAGCCGTACAACGGAATGAAGCTCTGATACCTGCTACAATGTGGATGAGTCTTGAAAACATTAGGGTAAGTAAAAGACGCCAGACCCAAAGCACAGATATTGCACAACTCCATTTAGGTACCTAGAATAGGCGCATTAATAGAGACAGGAAGTGGAATAAGGGCTACCAGGGGCTGGCGGGGGAGGGAATGAGGAGTTGCTGCTGAAGGTAATACAGTTTCAGTTCGGGTTGGGCAAAAAAGTTCTGGAGCTGGACGCTGCTGACGGTTACACAACAGTGTGAATGTGCTCAATGCCACTATCCGCACACTTGAAAATGGTTAAAACGGGAAATTTTATGTGATGCATATTTCACCGCAACTTTTAAAATGAAAAAATAAAAAAAAAGGAATGAATACAAGCTATTGTACAACATGAAGGAAGCTCAAAAACATTCCGCTAAGTGAAAGAAGCCAGACACAAAAGGTCACGTCTTGTACAATCCCATTCATATGAAATGTCCAGAATAGGCAAATCCATCAAGACAGAAAGCAGATTTGCGGCCGCCGGGGGTTGGCCGGATGCGAGGGGGAGTGGGAACTGACTTAACGGCCCCAGGGTTTTCTCTGGGATGGTGAAAACGTTCTGGAACTGAACGGTGGTAATGGTGGCACAACACTGTGCATGTACTAAATGCCGCTGCCTTGTGCACTTTACTCAGGTTAAAATGGTCAGCTTTACATTACGTGTAGTTCACCACACTGTAAGAGAGGGAGGGAAGAAGTGGGGGAACAAGGGATGCTGCCTTCACTGGCTCTCCTTTAGAAAGGCAGCAGAGCGGGGTGAGGTGTGTGGGAGCGTGTCATGGAGGAACTGTGTGCCCTCGGGCACGTGACTTAACCGCAAGTGTGTGCCTGGTTTCTTCATCTGTAAACGGGGTAGGAGTCAGAGGTGCTGCAGTGCACAACGCCCGGAGGTGCTGTTCAATCAGTTCCCCAGAGCCATGCAGGGCATGCCTGCCTGGCCACATTCCCTGGGGACAGCACCGACGCATGGGGTTGCTGGGAAGACCACATGAGAATAATAGTGCATGTGAGGGGCTCAGGCTACTTACTGCCTGGTGGGTAGCAAGTGATTAGTGAGGTGTGATCATGCCACCAACTTCCTTTTGTATGAGGCAGGGCTTCACATAGGAATCAGCTGGTTTCTTCTTAAAATGAAGCTTCTGATTCAGGAGGTCTGGGGGTGGGGGGTCTGGGAATCTGCATTTTAATGAGCACCCAGGAGATGCCAGTGCTGCTGGTCCAGAGGCCATGGCAGGGAATAGAGGAAACACACTGTATGAGTTTCCCAGGGCAGCAGTAACAAAGCACCACAAACTGAGTGACTTAAAACAATTTCTCTCTCACTGTCTGGAGGCCAGAAGTCCAAAATCATGTGCAGGTAGGGTTGGTTCCTTCTGAGGGCTTTGAGGGACAGTCTGTCCCAGGCCTCTCGCCTAACTTCTGAGGACAGTTGGCACCCTGGGCACTCCATGGCATGGAGCCATATCATTCCAATCTCTGCCTCCATTGTCAAAAGGCCTTCTCCACACGCCTGTCTGCACATGGCTGTCTTTTTATAAGGACCCAGTCATAATGGATTAGGGGCCAACCCAACTCCAGTATGACCTCATCTTAACTAATTACATCTGCAAAGACCCTATTCCAAATAAGGTCACATTTCAAGATACTGGGGGTTAGGACTTCAACATATCTTTTGCGGGGAGGACACAAAACCCATAACACCGGCCTTGGGACAAAGGAACCCAAAGAAAGTAAGTGAGGTAAGAAGGGGACAGAGAGCCATTCTGCAGATGAGGACGTGGATGCTGGGAGAGGTGAAGTGCACTGCCCCAGGGTTGGCGCACAGAAGCCATTGCACAGCTGATGCAATGCACGGCCGGAATCCGGTGCACCCGCTATCGGCCAGCTGCACATTCTGGGGGAAACTAACTCCCTGAGGAAGGGTCATCTTTTCTAGTTCACGTGAAGTATGGCCTAGCAGCTGCTCTGATGGCAGAATCAGCACCACAACTGAAGTCTTCACTCAGTTGCAGCCCAGTTTCCCGCAGGTCAACTGAAAGGGACATGTGCCTGATGACAACAGTGACACCCAAAAGTACATCCACTAAGGGATGATAACCAGCCCTGCTTGATGCACTTCCTAGCCTTGGAGGCTGATGCAGGAGGCAGACCCAGGCTGTGGTTTCTAAACTCCATTCTCCAAAGGAGCCAGGACCCCTTGGAAAAAAGGCAATTCCAGGGGCAGATAGAGAAGTGCATACAAGGAGGCTGGGACCTTGGGACACCCAATGAAGCAAGGAAGCTGTCAGACACCAGAGTCAGGTCAGAAAGACTCAGAAGCCAGCTTGGAAGAGGCTCCCACTGGCTAAAGATGAGACAATTTAAGGAGCAATAAGAATACAAGGCCTGTCCAGGAAGTATCCAGCCACGTAATATGAAAAGTAGAGACATTTATTGAAAAAAGATAAAAGATACAAGAATCACTGTACATAGGACAATGACGCCTCAGTCTCCTTCAAAGTAGGCACCTTGGGACCCCACAGAGATCTCCTAATTGCCATCAGCTGCCCCATTGTATTTTCCTCAATCTCATCAACGGTCCGAAATCTCCTCCCTTTCAAAGGTGATTTTAGTTTTGGGAAAAGCCAGAAGTTGCAGGGCACCAAATTTGGGCTGTAGCGGGGCTGAGTCACCTGGGTAATTTGATGTTTTACCAAAAAACTCTGCATCAGATGTGATGCGTGAGCAGGCGCATTATTGTGATGAAGCCGCCAATCACCAGTTGCCCATAGCTGCAGCCTTCTGAATCATCCAAATAGTTTCCACAGAGAAATGTTCAAGCTTAACACAAAATCTGATGCAGATTCGTTGCTCTACTCGCTCAGTCATTTTGAATGCAACGGCCACACAGCGTATAGGCTCACTCAACAGCGTCTACTGCCCCCACTGACTAATACAGTGAAGTCGTCATTGTTCACCCATGTGCATTCCAGTCCACCCTCCATGGCTGCCAAGTTACACTGGTGTTGAGCAAACCATTCCCATTATATTAACAATGGCTGGACTTTTCCCGGACGACCTGTTATGTCTTAATCCGTGAGTCATGTGATACTTAAACTCTCAGTGGTCACCTGTGAGGGATGCTGGGGAATGATTTCATTACTTGAAAAAAAAAAAAACCCACAACAAAAAAGAAGGGTAAGAATCAAGTATCTATTTTACCATTTCTCTATAAAGTATATCTTACAATGACTATACACTTGAAGAAGGAGAGTTTCTCTTTCTAGATTTCTTCGGCTCACAAATTAAGACAGAATGATAGAATTAGAATGCCACTGTGACACAACCCTAACGTTACAGAGTGGCAGCTGAGGACAAACAGGCATTAGGAGTTCCTGATGGAAGAACACAGTAGAACAACCCAGTGCAGCTGCTCCCAGAGTCTGAGCTTCAGGCACAGTGTGAGATAAATATTTTTTGTCTGAAGCTGCTAAGTGAGATAATAAATATTTTCTGTCTGAAACTGCTAAGTTTGGGGGTAATTTGTTATGCAGCAATAGCTAACTGATAACACAGGTTCCCGTGCTGCAGAGTTTTAACTCTGTATAATCCACATGATATTTTGTCAGGTGGTTCTCAAAGGCAGGAGGGGACAAGGAGATCAGCTTCCTCCAAGAATCAGGGTGGTAAAATGTAGAGTCCCAGGCTTACTTAAAGACAGCTGGAGGTAGGCAGTGTGGGCGTGGGGGGGGGCACTCACCTCTTTTAAATAGGAGACTAGGAGTTACTAACTGAGGAAGAGAAAAAAAGCAAAGAGGCCAAGGACTGACTTCCCAGAAGGCTGGAGAGGAAGGTGTTCAGAGCAGGTGGCACCTTGGAGAGGCTGAAGAAGGTAAGGAACCTGGATTCTTGTTAGTTTTCACAATTGCTCTAAGTGGGGTGTCTCCCAGCACCCCGCTGGAAGTAGAAAGTAGAATTTACCCATTTATGTGCCTTTGTTTCTGAAGAGCTACGAGATTCTTCTAAAACATGGGCAGGGTTGGAAGGCATCAAATATCAGCTCTTGTGTGAGCTTGTGTCTGTTATTTGGCTCTTGGGGGCTTCGGTTTCCTCATCTGAAAGATACAGAGAATCCTGTCTAAACTTGCATGGTTTTTAAACTCACCCGTGGACATTTTTCTCATTCTTTTAGAGAGAGAGGGAAGGAGAGACAAAAACATCGATGGGTTGCCTCCTGTACACTCCTAGACCAGGTGTTGTACACACCTGGACCAGGGATCAAACCCACAGCCTAGGTATGTGCACTGACCGGGAATCAAACCCACAACATTTTGGTGTTTGGGATGATGCTCCAACCAGCTAAGCTACACTGGCCAGGGCTTAACTTGATTTTTCAAAAATATTTTATTTATTTATTTTTCAGAGAGAGGGGAAGGGCAGGAGCAAGAAAGGGAAAGATCACTGTGTGGTTGCTTCTCTCGTGGTCCCCCCTGGGGACCTGCCCCGCATCTCAGGCATGTGCCCTGACTGGGAATCAAACTAGAGACCCTTTGGTTCACAGGCCGGTGCTCAATCCACTGAGCCACACCAGCCAGGACTGATTCTTTTTTTATTTTACCATTTTAATGTTTTTGGAATCAGGATACACCCACTAATGGTTGAAAATATTAATATGGTATTTATTTTCTACCCCAAAAGCTATAACCAACCAGTGCACTTCAAAATGATAGCATCTTAGAAACAAAAAGCCCAATATACAGATTATTTAATGAGAGAACCAAATGAAATCATATTCACTCATACTGACCACTACCACGGCCTGAGCTGTGGGGGCCCCACTAAACTGGTGTCTGCATCCCTTATAATCAATAGTCTGTGACGTTTAAAAAATATATTTACACTTTCTGGTAACCAAAGGATGTTCTAAATCCAGCCGAACTTGGAACTGACTCTTCTCTCAGGAGCTTTGGGTTCTTTGGGTGGTGAAGAGAACCAAAGACCAAAATCTGGGGTCTCACATGCAGATAAGAGGTGATGGAGGGCAAAAAAATAAAAGTGCCACTTCTGGGCTACCTTTAGTAGTGACAGAGCTTGAAAACAAATGTTCTTTTAGAACAGAAAATCATTTCCAAAGTCATAACCTGGATCTAATCACGAGAAACATCAGACAGGCCCAAGTTCAGGTACATGGGTCAAAATAGGTGGCCTTTACTCTCCAGAACTGTTCACGTCATGAAGGATAACGTCAGGAACTGTTCCAGAATGACTAAATGCAATGGGAGAGCCTGGACTGGACCTTGAACGGGGGTAAAAAGGGCACTGGAACATGAATTATAGATAAGTATCTCAGCCTTGGTCGTTGCACTCTGCTTATGTGAGAAAATGTGCTGTCCTTGCAACACACGCTGAAGCTTTTAGGGCTGAGGGAGCACGGAATGAGTGACTCACCGTCAAACACTTCAGAAGACAAATATACAGACAAGAAATTATTAACAACTGGTGTGTCAGTTCTTTGTACTCTTCTTGCTATTTTCTGGCAAGTCTGAAATTATTTCAAAGTAGAAAGGTTTTTTTCTAAGCCCTTACCAGGACATTGATTCAAAATATTACTTTCCAACTTCCAAAACTCCATCACACTGAAAGCAGTTTTGTAATTGCCATGCCTGTGTATTTATTGTTCTCAAACGAATCTGGTACTCAAAATAAACAATACTGAAATGGAAACTGTAGTTACATTGTTTAAGGGCATAGAGTTAAATTTGTAATCAGCACATAAATGTCTTAAAATGCTTTTTTTTAAAATATATTTTATTGATTATGCTGTTACAGTTGTCCCATCTCCTCCCCACCCCCTGCCCTACACACCCCTTCCCCCCACACTCCCCCTCCTTAGTTCATGTCCATAGGTCATATATATGAGTTCTTTGGCTTCTACATTTCCTATACT